>RYFJ01001451.1:0-214843 GCA_003991445.1 Oryza meyeriana var. granulata | reverse complement strand
CCGAAGAGAGAATTGTCCCTCCCTGATAGACCCGTTCACGGTCAGCCTTCTCAGACTGGAGCTGGCCCACGTTGGATTGATGGGGGGCAAGTTGGGTCCCAGACCTGTTCACTTTCTTTTGAGCGGTTCAACTATCTTCTGCTCAGAGCAAAAACAGAGTCAAAAATCCGAGTCAAGAGGCGAAGAACCAATACATGGGAAGTATTTTCTAGCTGAACTCTCATATGGCGGAAGTCATAAACCTGATCTCCCGGATGCGACGATTGTGCGCACGAAGAAGAACTTTCGGCCCTCTTGCTGCCTCCTCTCATCACTCGTAGCTTTCACGCCCCTCAGGGGATTACCCTGGAATGTTCTTAGGGAACCTGCAGGTGGGTTCAAGTCTGGGAGATCCAATTTGAAGACTGATGAACGACAATATTGTGGCGGCAACATAGGTCTGGCTTCTAGCTCGGCAGCTACTTGGGGCTTTTAGGGAACTCACTCCGGGGTCCTGGAGCAACGGGTTCGAGTACTTGCTCCCTTGGTCAGCGCGCACTAGCAGTCCTCGTCAGTCGTGACAGCTTCAGTGTCCTGCCAACTGAGGGTCATCTCGGTCTCAAGCAGATGCTTGTTGGTTGTTGGCTACGGCCTTGGGGCTGGCTCGGCACGGGAGTAGTCGCCGTTAGCTTTTTTAGATCTATTGTCTACTGGGGTTAATATGCCTACTGCTAGTGGCCTGCACATTATTAACGATGAACGATCCAAAGGTGCCCAAATAGCGCTAATCCACAGAAAAAATCATATCGTAGCAATGATTTATAGGAGCGTTTGTATCAGACATACTATACAGGAGATTGGCGTACTACACCTATTCGACTAATCGTGTGAAGTGTAGTACGTGCAGTGCCTACTGATAGCAAAAAACAAACTTTTCACCCGTGGCACACTCAGGACATTCATGAGATCAGGATCATGAATCGTTCACTAAGACCGCAGTGCAGGAGAAAGAAGGGTTCGGAGAAGCCGGTCCAACCACGCGGCAGTCGAGGTAGTCAAGTGGAAAGCTAGTCGCTCCCGCAATCTAATCAGTGTCGATGCCCGATCAATGCGCAACGAGCAACCTGCCTCCACCGATATCCACACTCCAGCGGCTGAACCACCGATTGGAAGTTCTTAGCACTTGTGGCGGTCCTAGGGTTTGGCTTGGGAGGTGGCGGCTAGGTTTAGCTGCGAGTCAACATTGAACAACACATGAATCATCTTGGCCTCGCCCTATATTATTTTTTTTTTTTTTTTTCTTTTTTTCTTTTTCTAGAACCTCACTCGGGCCTCGTGGACCCGAGCCCAGTAAGAGATCTAACTCATCAGTCCTCTATCCGAATCGAGCCACATATTCAAAATCACATTCGCAATAGTGTCAACCCTTTAAGCCGTGCGACCCTTAAGGTTCACGTATATTTTTCTTGACCTGAATACGCCTTTTTTGGGCACCCTGTAATAGTGGCCTCTAGCAGCATATTAACCCAATATATATACATAAGATCATTATCGGCTGCAACCTGTAATGTCTCCATATACAATTTCCTTGCCCCACGAATATCAACTTGATGCTCAAGGGAAGACTTGTGTCATCCTCTTATAGCTCAAATCACATCACTTCGATCTCGTGATGGATTACAAACTTCGTGATCGTGTTGAGCCTTGAATCATCGTTTTTTTGTCTTTTGGACGTTAGGGACGAGCCGATGATCTGTTCGCGCGCCTAGAATCACGCAACCTGGAGATTTGCTTAACTCCATGCAACGGTCCTAATCTTGAGGTCGTTTACGCGTGCCTGTCAATCTTGACTCCTCAATTGACATAGTCGAGAATTAAGAAAATATTAGATAATGTAGCTCAATCGCGAAACGATGACTGTCTCATACGGCCATGCCGATGTGGACTAGACGCACTTACATCGACTAGACCCGATGAATTAGGCATAGATGGACTAAATCAAATACAACATGTGAACCAAGGACGCAATAACAATATAAATAAATCTACCGACTTACTGATATATCCACAGTATCGGCTAGAAGCCCGATGATCGATGTAAGCGAGCCAAAAACGTGTTAACAATGCAATCGGCTTTAACTATAAAAGATAACCCTATCAAGCCTAGGCACTTTGGATAGAACACTTGCGTGAACCATCGCTTAACAGATATTAATCTTACTCATATCAATCTATAGTTCAACTTAACTGATGCAGCACAGATTGATAATGATAAAAGAACCTCGATGAGCCGATAGATCGGATGCAATCGTGATGTGATATATGATAACTTATCGGCTATACATCCCGATAAAACGCTTGCATAAAACCGATCAACCTAGCAGGAATAACTTATCACGTAGTTTAATAGGTCGGACCTAACCGATGCAGCACAAACTGATGATAAGTTACGCCCACTAAGCCGATAAACCTATGCACACGTGATGTGATATATCTGCTCAGCCTATGAGATCAAACCTAACTGATGCAGCCATAGACAGAACAGATATATCATGGTAAGCCGACTACCGTAGGCCGACTAGAATATCGGACCTAACCGAGGAAGTCCTAGCCGATACGGTAGTCAGGGTAACGAGACTTACCCTCTCGCAAGAGGTCGAACTTAACCGATGCAGCTCGGCTCGAGAAGCAAGAACCCATTGAATAGGGTGGCGATGCGCCGAAGTTTGTATTGATCTGTTTGATGATTACATGACCCCCGGGCATACGTATTTATACCCCGAGCTGATACAGTCCTGATCAGATGCGAAACAGGAGTTTCCTAATTATAAAAGGAAAAACAACAAGTCCTGATCGGGCACGAGATCAGGTTTCCTAAAAATTATTATCTCTACCTAATTTATAGATAAGATACTAACTGCCTCTCCATGGTCTTCACGATTGCTTCTTGAATTCGGTTTCTTCTGGATTTAATTCCCGCCAGTTAACCGTGATTTTTCCTTAACCGAATCCAATAAAGACCCGTACCAAATTTTGGCGTTAACAGATTGATACCTCAATCACACTAGCATGGCCATGCACTTCCATAATCCATTACATCGAGGGCCCAGAGATATCTCTCCCGTAAGGAGGGGCAAATTCTATCTTGATCATTCACATCCTACTACATGTTTCATAGCAAACCCGAAGACTACTTTTATGACTACCTAGTTACGGAGTAGTGTTTAGTAGTCCCAAAATAAGCTACTACGTATGTTGGGAACCATGATGATCTCAAGTCTAAGGACTCTACATAAACACTACTTGAGACTAATTGATAACACATGAAATCTCTGCAGTATCTCATAGCGGGTCTATCCAACATATGTTCACTAACATATGTCCATATTATCGATTTGGTATCTCCATACCATGATCCATGAGACATGATCATCAGTCAATACATATGCTGATGTTAGAATCATATTTGTTCCTCATATGATATATAATCAGGGATCATTTAGAAATAGCAATATTTGACATTAAGAGTCTCATGAATAAGTCACGTACTCATTGATCAACAATGATAATGTCTATTTCAAGGAACAAATCAATACATTATAAACATAGCATGTGATATATATAACATCTCCATGTTGCTTCTAGGGCATATCACTAATACTTACCTCTTGGAGGATTTGAACTTCCACGAGGGGGCTCCTAATGTTGGTAGTGGACAGCTGCTAGCTATCGGCCTCGTCGGTGCAGCAGTCGATGGTGGCGTCTTGCTCTTGATCGGCCCGGTCTCTGGTACAGCTGACTAGGGCGCCAAGACAGTCGGTGGCGCTGCTCTTTGGCTCGACACCGCTGATCTTGTACTCGGCGGCACCAATCTTGGGCTCGATGTGCTGAGCTAGGTGTTGTCTCGGGCTTGGAGGCGATAGCCTCGGACTTGGTGGCCTAGGAGCTACGATGGTGGTATCTTTAATCTTCAGGCTCTCGGCTGTGGCACTCGGCCTGCTAGCTCTCTTCTTGCTTGGGTCTTCGACAGTTTTTTCCTAGCTCTCTTGGAGCTGGGCTGGGCAGCAGAAGGACTCAATGGCTTCTTCTTCGACTGGATGGCCGATAAAGTTTGGGAGTCATCATCAAACTCCTCACATTCCTGCAAGTGATTCAAACAACATACATCATACATTGCAGAGCAATCCAGGATGCACATCAACAAGCATTCATCACAAAATGACAGCAATTCAGCAACCAACATTTCAATATTACCTTTGGACGAGGCCTTTTTAGGCTGTAAGCCGCGGTGGCGTGCTCTGCATCTTCAATTTCAACCACCCCATTGGTGAAATAACTGAGCAAAATATCAGTCACTTTGTGCTTATCAGTTAGCTTCAATGGCCTGATATGCCGGGTCAGGAAACGTCTGGCCACCTAGGGACCAGTCAATTTAGAGCTCTTCAGCTTGTCAATCTTATCAATCAACATATATACTTGGCCCATCTCTGTCGTGCCCTAAAAATCGGTTTAATTAAAAATTGTTTTTGGTAAATCGAAATACAAGAATACGCTAGAAAATTTCTGTTTGAGAAACGTGTTTGAATAAAATTTTGAAATTTTCAATATTAAAAATCCCAAGTTGAAAATTTTAAATAAATACTTGGATGCTTTTATATTCCCAGGGTTTTTGTTAGAATATTTTAAGCATTTAAGTATTTATAATAATATTAAACTCTTTCTGTTTTGTGGTGGTATTTATTTCTGGTAAATTCCCCATGATTTAATAACTCTCTGAAATTTTCTCGAGCTCCAGAATTAATTTTAATGGGACAAAGATCATTTCTGTAATTAGATAAATATATAATAAAATCCCTGTCTTTTCCCCTATTCGGGTAGTTCCAGTTGTGGGTGCCATGGGCCCCGGGTACCTCATGACAAACATATGGGCCACTGGGATAGAGGATGGGCCTAGCCTTGTAATTAGGGATATAGCCACACTCGGCAGACTTCGCCTTGTACGGTAAGGAAAACACAGTCCTAGTTGGGTGCGTTATATCTCTAAAAGGAAATCTCTTGGCCGTAATCCGGTTGGGACTCCTACCTTGTAACCCTGTCCCCCAGTATATAAGGGGAGGCAGGGCGCCCCCTGAGGGCAAGGTTGAGTTGGTTCACCAGAATCACCACTGCAAATCCTCAAAGGAATAACACCACAACTGGACGTAGGGTATTACCTCACATCGAGGGCCTGAACCAGTATAAAATCTCTGCGTGTTCCTTTACAATCCATCAACTTTCCATCCGCCGAGTAGCCCCATATATTTTTTGCCGGTGTAAAACATCGACAGTTGGCGCGCCAGGTAGTGGCTTCGGCGCGATCTACATCTACAAGCTCGATGGATCCAGCAACCGGAGTCGACGACGACAAACTCTCCCCTAGAGATACAATTGCATTCGGAAGCCTCGACTTCGCCGCCGACCAGATCGGCAATCTCACCTTGGCCGACTCAAACTCGATCCGATCTACCAGGGAGCCAGCCGACTCCGCGCCAGTCGGTCGGCAACCCTCATCGACTTGCTGCGGCAATCTTCATCTTGTCTGGGTCTCGGGACAACTCTTTCCTTCGGTGTTCGACTCGGACTCGGCCTTGAGCCGGCCAAGATCGAGCTAAGAAGGGAAGAGATCGTCAATCTCCCGTACGGACTCGGCAACGCCACGGATACTTCAGACAACATCCGACGCGGCAAACCCGATCCTCTGGAGTTCGACTCGGATACGGCCCAGAGCCGCTCGAGATCGGATCTAGGGAGGTCGGAGTTATAATCACCCCCATCAATTATTCCGACTACGACTCTCAGTCGGATTCTGACTCTAAGTCGGACAGCAGTTCGGCAAGCTTCTCCCCGCTACGAGAAATCTTCATGGCATCCAAAGGCTCTACTCCTACTCAGGAATCACGCCGACTCAGCCCATGCTGTTGCTGAGGCCCTTCAAGATAAAAAGGCATCCTGACAGAAGAAGCGGGAGGGCACCGACGACGCGGTCCCGACTAAAGCTGGGAATCGCAAACGCAAGTCGGACGGCTTCATTGTGGCAGTCGGTCACAACCGTCTTCGACTTTCAACAACTGAAGATTATCAGGACAACAAGTGACAAGCTCGGGGGCTCAGAAGCCCAAATACAAGGATGGATCTCCACTCCCAAATACCGAACAGCTAAG
The DNA here is from genome assembly GCA_003991445.1 of Oryza meyeriana var. granulata. Lineage (NCBI taxonomy): Eukaryota > Viridiplantae > Streptophyta > Magnoliopsida > Poales > Poaceae > Oryza > Oryza meyeriana. The sequence continues at coordinate 208,664 of RYFJ01001451.1, read as the reverse complement.
TTGCTCTCTGATAAATAGTTCTTTATTTGGCCTTGCCATTGCTGCAGCCGCTTACATCTAATAGGTGCACAAGCTGCACTTTTTTCTGTCTTTTTCTCTTAAATGATTGCAAAAGTATTCGAGTAGCATAAATCCTGATCCGTGAAACTTTGCTCCATGAAAGACGAACTCAAGTCACCCAGAACGCGTGTCTGGGAAAGAGCCATGAGCCAACTCTCGACGCTTGGGGGCTATGATTAGTCGGGCAGAGTGCTTAAACGTAAGGGGTCAACTACTCGAAGAAATTGATATCAGTAAGAGGAAGAACACGTATTTACATATATTGTAAAATACATTTTAGTCAGGTGATTGTTTTTATCATCAGGTGCTACTCATCCGGTATCTTTATAGCGCAGGACCAGCTCCGGATACGCGTGACAGAAACTCAGGGCTACGAGCCTATCTCCTACGCTCAGGGGCTGGACAAGTCTGCCAAAATACACTCAGGATGCTCCACGAGGGCTACTAACCGAGTACTTGCACCAGTCGGGACGACATCTTCCCCGGCTACGCTCCATGTGAGCTGATGACCGACCTCCGGTGCTAGTTGGGGGTCGTATACTACTTGACTGGGTGAGGTACGCCCCATGAGGGTCGCCAGCCGAATCCTACGCTAACGCTAGGTTCGGGTACCTTATTCGGTCGCAACTCGGTTAAGTAGGGTATGCCCCATGAGGGTCGCCAGCCGAATCCTATGCTAATGCAAGGGTCGGGTACTTTATTTGGCCATAACTCTTTTGGGTAGGGTATGCCCCATGAGGGTCGCTAGCCGAATCCTATGCTAATGTAAGGTTCGGGTACCCTGCTCGGCTCTCCTAAAGTCAGAGAAGACTTACATCGTCAAAGCGCATTCGGAGTTCTCATGCACTACGTCACACCTGAGGAGGGCAAGCAGATCCTGCAACATACCTACTCGGGCACCTGTGGCAACCAGGTTGCATCCAGAACATAAGTCGGAAAGGCTTGCAAATAAGGATTTCTCTGGCTGATTGCGGTTACCGACACCAAAAAACTCATCCTGACATGCGATGGATGATACTTCTAAAGAGCTATGCTGGGTAGGTCGGCTTAGGCCGGCTTATTTGGTAGCAGCCACCAAGATATGATTTCCTACAGTAGCATGCTCCATGTGGGCCGCCCGCAGGCTGTGTTGAAATTATAGCGCTGGTGCTACTAACAGGAACCGATGAGGTAAACAGATATGCTTCATGAGAGCCTTATTGCTAAACATATATGTTTAGGTATCTGTTTTATCGACCAGGTCTCGAGGATATATCCTTACAAGGATCACAAGCTGGTCTTCATTAAAATTGGGGATGCAGGTATCTTTCTTGAGTACACCTGACCACGTCGTGGATTTATTTTCATATAGTGGTACTCGGCCTACATGTGTGGCCATCAGTTGCCATGAGCAACATTATTCCAGCTGATATGACGCTGAAGAGTCTAACTTTCGAGTAGTGCACTACTCAGGAGAGACTATAAATATTCTTTCCCGCTGACATGATGTGGAGGAGTCTAACTTTTGAGTAGTGCACTACTCGGGAGAGACTATAAATTTCTCATTCCCGCTGACATGACGCTGAAGAGTCCCATATACGAGTAGCATCCTACTCGGCAAGACTATAAATACCCTTTCCGACTGACATGAAGTCGAAGAGTCCTACATACGAGTAGTTCCCTACTCGGTAAGACTATAAAGTTTATTCCGGTTGACATGATACCGAAGAATCTCATATACCAGTAGTAATCTACTCGGGAAAGATTATTAGGTTAAAGTTCTTTGACTTTATGTTTAATTGTCTTCACAATTAAGCACAAAGTCAGGGGCTACACCTAATAGGTGCGCCTATTCGGCGCACACTATTCATACATCTACATGAAGCCCTTCATAGCCTCGCTGCCAGCTGACATGAAGCCAGACTCGGGAAGAAGACTCACTCGGACAAAGAGTACTCGGGAGCAATGCACTCGGGAAGACTTCACCGTGGAGGATGAGCACTCGGTATCAGCTGTGACTCAACTATGAAGGTCTCAGGGGCTACTGTGGGTGCCATGGGCCCCGAGTACCTCATGACAAGCATATGGGCCACTCGGATAGAGGATGCGCCTAGCCTTGTAATTAGGGATATAGCCACACTCGGCAGACTTCGCCTTGTACGATAAGGAAAACACAGTCCTAATTGGGTGCGTTATATCTCTAAGAGAAGATCCCTTGGCCGTAATCCGGTTGGGACTCCTACCCTGTAACCCTGTCCCCCCAGTATGTAAGGGGAGGCAGGGCGCCCCCTAAGGGCAAGGTTGAGTTGGTTCACCAGAATCACCACCGCAAATCCTCAAAGGAATAACACCACAACTGGACGTAGGGTATTACCTCACATCGAGGGCCTGAACCAGTATAAAATCTCTACGTGTTCCTTTGCAATCCATCAAGTTTCCATCCGCCGAGTAGCCCCATATATTTATTGCCGGTGTAAAACATCAACACCAGTTCAGTCCTTTGAAGTCTCCCCATTCATCGTGAACTCTAACTCCTTTTCTTCTAGGGTTTCGTGTCACTTCTGGGACTCTAAAACCTCCTCGACGTTCCGGTTCTCAAAAATATACCAATATGTCCAAGCGATCGAATGTTTCCTAAACTATTCCCTCCACCGTTCTCGACTCCCAAAAAAATATTCCCCATATTTTGGAAATTCATTTATTCCGTTTCCTAAACTCTGAGAAATATATTCCTCGAATATCCTAATTTCTCGGTCGACGCAAAATCCCCTCCATTTTTGCCCAAGTTCCGGATTCTAGAAATTCCCCAAAAATCCCCACCTTTTCTCCTTCTTTTCTCTTTTCTTCTCTTCCAAATTTTTCCTCTCCTTCTTTCTGGTTCCCTCTCCTGTTTATCTTCTACTCAGGCTCTTTTCTCTCTTTGCTTGGGACACCAGCCTGCCGAGCCGCCGCCTGGGCCGAGCACGGCCTTGCTCTCCCCGGCCGCCCTGGGCTGCGCCCCTCCCCGGCCTCGCTCGCCCGGCCTGCACCGCCCTGGCCCTGGCCCGCGCTGCCTGCTCCCATGCTGCCCCGCAACTGCCTGCAGCCGTGTTTCTTGGCACGTCGCGCCACATGCTCCCATGACGCTGCCATTCCTGCGCCCTCTTCCTCCCGTGCCCACGTCTAACTGCGCGAGCCAAGGTTGCCATCCACTTCCCCACTCCCTCTCCTATTTTTTCCTCAAAGCCGTCGTTGCCTGTGCCTCCTTGCCATGCACAGATGTCGCGCCGCCCCGTGTCGTCGCGCTGGCCGCCCTGCTCGTCCTCGGCCACGCCGCCGTGCGGCCTGCCGCCACCTGTGCCCGGCCGAGCCGTGCTGCCACCGGTGAGCATCCAACCCACCGCCCGCTGCCTTCCTCCCTTTCTCCTCCGGCATCTCACAGATTGGGAGACTGCCCTTCTCCACTCCTCGCCGTCCCCCGCCGTTGGTCACCGTGGCACCGCCGTCGGTACCTTCGCCCCAGCGCCATGCTCCGTTGCCGCCGATGTCACCATCTACCCGGACCCTGACTCCCCTCTCCACTGTCGTCGCCCGACGCCCGCTGCTCGACATTGTAGTCGGCACTTCGTTCCTCTTCTCCAACCTACCGAGGTTGTTGCTGGCCATCATCACCTATGCCGCCATCGCCATTCCCGCGTTGAGCTACCCTGTCGCCGCCGGACGTCGCCGCATCCTTCCTATCGCCCGTGCCTCCAGCCGCTCACCGCCGGCGTCTGCAGCCCCTTGGGCCATGCCGCTGCCGCATGGCTCTGCCCCGAGCCATTGTTGTCGAGCAGTCGTTGCCGCTGTTCTATTCCAGTTCTTCGTCGCCCCGAGGTGAGCATCCTCCTCGGTGCCGCCCCTTCCCTGAAGCCCCGCCGCTCCAGGCCGTGTCACCACCGCGTTCCAAGCTATCGGAGGTCGTCGCCGTCGCTGTTGCCTAGGAGTCCCTGCCGCTGCCATCGGGGAGCCTCTCAGCCGCCGCCTCTTCTGCTCCTCGCCTGTGCCGCCATGCCCAGCGCCGCCCCTCTCCTGTGTGCCACCACCCCATCTATTCCGTCACCGCCGTGGGTGAGTCCCATCGGCACCTCTATCCCTCTCCCCTTGCTCAACATCGACGTCGTCGCCGTCGTCCACATCCAGTGCCACCGCCGCGTTTGCTCCCCTGCCACTGCCTTGCCGTTGCGAGTCCTGCTGCCCCTGCATGTTGTCACTGTGCCCAGCCGCCGTCCCCGGTCCGTCGCCCTCCGACACCTGCTGCCGCCCATCGCCGAATCCTTGCCGCGCGTCGGTGTCTCTGCCTTGGAGGCCCGGCCGATAGCCTCTCTCTGTGTAGGACCATCGGGCCCCGAGCACGGTGGTTTGATCAACCCTAGCCCTCCGATCTCTAGATCCGATCCAATCTGCTCAATCACCATAAATCATCCCGAGCAAATCCTCACCGTCTGATTTATTCCCATTAAATCCCAGCCATTGGATCTTCCTAATTACCCGTGGCGATCTCGATCGTCCATTTTTCTCAGATCAAATCCGGGCCGTCAGATCTTAATAAATCTCGATGGTGCCCCCTCGGTCCATGGACCAATTCCACCATGAACCAAGTCACTGACTAGTGGACTCCATGTGTCTGTTCCCTTTTTAAATAATTCTTTTAATTGAAAATCCAAGGAATATTCCTGAGAATATTCCTTTTCTTTTTCTATCGGATTTATTCTGAATTTGATATCCTGGAAGCCATATCTTTTCCATCCGAACTCCGTTTCGACCCGTTCTTCTTCCTAAATTCATCTAAAATCATTGTTTACTTGTTTATATAATTTTTATGTACTATTTATTTGGAGTTTCATAGGGTTTTTATCGTTTTACGTGTAGTCACGTATAATCGCCGTTCGGAGGACCGCGGAGTCTACGGAAGAGTTCGGAAGAGCAATCGAGTATGTTTGTCACAAGGCAAGTCACACATTCATCCTTGAGCATGTTGAACCTACTTTGTGAAATATTTTATGATTTATAAATAAATTGCATGTTTTGTCATTTACATGGAATATGGGACAACCTATCCGTTTGCTTGAGACCCTGTTTATTTGTTATCCATTCCTTGATAACTTTGGGTGATAATTTCACTAGCTTATGTCTCATTCAGTGACACAGCTAGAGATAGGACCTGCTTAACCATGCGTAGTACCACTAGATCACTAAAGGGATAAACACATTATTTCTACTTTTGGTAACCAGATGAGCTGCGTGCTCGAGATGTTTGACTATGGTGATTGGTTGAAACTAAACAACTAAAATGTGATCTAATGGTGAGTTGTGGGTGCATGGTTTTGCTGGTCGTACCCATGGCAATTAAGGACCGGTTCATAGGAACCCCTTGAGCAGATTCTCGTACTTTCCACAAGCCAGCGTGGGCAACGGCTGGGCTTGTAGCGTCTCTTCTCCCTCTCCTAGGCACCAAAGAAGAGGGTGGGCGTGATGGAGTTGGGTCGACCCGGGGTAGGGTTGATCGGCTTTCGAATTCACCATGGCGCAAGGGGGGTAGCCTGGCCAATATGGTGTGCCTTGTCGGCAGCTGAAACCTCAGCGTGGTGTAGATGGTTAGAGAGAGGTTGCGTGAACGGTTCTGTCACAACCTCTCACGGGACATCGTGGTGATGCATTGGCACACGAGAATGTGTGTGGGGCTGTGTCTTGTGCATAATGTGTCGATGTTTTACACCGGCAATATGATTATGGGGCTACTCAGCGAGGGGAAATCCGATGGACTGCAAAGGAACACAAGGAGATTTTATACTAGTTCAGGCCCTCGATGTGAGGTAATACCCTACATCCAGTTGTGGTGGTATTCCTTTGAGGATGTATGTCGATCAATGATCTTCCTGTGTTTTCTGCCCTCAAGGGGCACCCTGCCTTCCCTTATATACTAGGGGGCAGGGGGTACAAGGTAGGAATCCCAGCTGGATACGGCCAAGGGATTTCCTTCTTAGAGATACATCTTACCCGGCTAAGATTATACATTCCTTTTTGTACAAGGCAAAATCAACCGGGTGCTACTATATCTCTAACTACAAGACTCCACCCATTCTCTATCTGAGTGGCCCATATGCTTGTGATGAGGTACCTGGGGCCCATGGCCTCCACAGTAGCCCCTGAGACCTTCATAGTTGAGTCACAGCTGATGCCGAGTGCTCGTCCTCCACGGTGAAGATTGCCCGAGTGCATTGCTCCCGAGTACTCTTTGTCCGAGTGCTTCTTCTTCCCAAGTCTTGCTTCATGTTAGCTGGCAGCGAGGCTATGAAGGGCTTCATGTAGATGTATGAATAGTGTGCACCGAATAGGCGCACCTATTAGGTGTAGCCCCCAACTTTGTGCTTAATTGTGAATACAATTAAACATAAAGTCAAAGATCTTTAACCTTGTAGTCTTTTCCGAGTAGATTACTACTGGTATATGAGACTCTTCGGTATCATGTCAACCATAATATGATTTATAGTCTTGCCGAGTAGCATGCTACTCACATATAGGACTCTTCAGCTTTATGTCAGCCGGAATAGGGGGTTTATAGTCTTTCCCAAGTGGTGTCCCACTCGAGAGTTAGACTCCTCAGCGTCATGTCAGCTGGAAAAGATATTTATAGTCTCTCCCAAGTAGCGCACTACTCAGAAGTTAGACTCTTCAGCGTCGTGTCGGCTGGAATAATGTTGCTCATGGCAACTGGTAGCCAAGCATGTAGGCTAAGTACCACTTTATGAAAATAAATCCATTGCGTGGTGAGGTGTACTCGAGAAAGATACCTGCATCCCCAATTTTAGTAAAGACCAACTTGTGATCCTTATAAGGATATATCCTCGATACCTGGTGGATAAAACAGATACCCAAACACATGTGTTTAGCAATTAGCCCTTCATGAAGCATATCTGTTTATCTCATCGGTACCTGTTGGTAGCACCAGCACTGCGATTTTAACCTAGCCTGCGAGCAGCCCATATTGAGCGTGCTACTGTAGAAACTCATATCTTGGTGGCCCAGTGTCGACTTTGCAGGCCCAAGCCCATTTAGTCGGCATAGGCTCTATAAAGGTTGAGGGAGAGAGAAAAGATTCCTCATCTTCCCCACGCGACCAATCGTTTTGTCTTCCTAGCTCCGCGCTGAAATTTTGCTTCCCGCTCCGCTAGGGTTCGCCATTGCTTGATCCCCCCACCGAAGGTCGAGTGATTCCGCATCCGCTTGTCGATTCCAAGCCTCCGACTATATTTCCCCCAGATCTCTTGTTCCCCCAGCCATGCCAAAGGTTCCAGATGTTGTTGGGGCATCAGACGATGGGTGGCCGATCTCGGACTGCAGCCGGGCAAAGCTGGAGAGGTTGGAGAAGTCGCTGTGGCTGCAGAGCCACGACATTATCCGCTGGCGGCCAGCCGAGGGTGAGTCAGTCCCAAATCCCCAATCCGGTGAAACTGTTGTTTTTGCCTCTTTCTTTGACCGGGGTTTGTTTCTCCCTTCTTCCGAGTTCCTCCGCCGTCTTCTTAATTTTTACGGATTGGAGTTGGTGAATCTGAATCCCAACTCGTTCTTACAAATCTCAATTTTTGTGACTCTCTGCGAGTGCTACTTGGGCGTAGGACCCCACCTCAACTTCTTTAGGCATCTATTTCACATAAAGCCCCAACCCACCAAGAACAAGGTTCAGGTGATTGGGGGGGGGGGGGCTGGCCTTTAGTTAAGAAGCGAGATGAAAAAGATATATATCAGTCTCCCTTTGAAGTCTTCCTTGAAAGGTTGGCATAAGGAGTGGTTTTATTGCTCCGATTTGGTGCCCTCCTTGCCTGCATTCACTGGGAAGCCCCCGACGATCTCACCAAATTGGTCATCGGACCCAACCTTTGAAGAGATGGGTCAGGTGCATCAGTTGCTAGCCAGATTGGTGAAGTTCAAGGAAGCCGGCCTGACTGGCCCTTGGGTGGCCAAGCGTTTCCTGACCCGGCGCGTTCAACCGCTGAAGTTGAGAAGCGAGTTCTACTGGGACTATCAAGGAAAGGATGACCCCGATCGAGAAAGCCAAGAGGTGATCGGCCAGCAAGAAGTGACTGAGATCTTGTTCACCTATTTCTCCAATGGGGTGATCGAGACCAAGGACGCGGAGCGTTGCATCGCGGCCTATAACCGGAACTGGCCCCGCCCCGAGGTAACATCTGCTTCTCTTCTGTAATGAATGCTTGTAGACATATATCTGTAATTGCCTAGCATTGTGTGATATATGTTATTGAATTGCTTATAGTGGTGCAAGGAGTTTGATGACGACTCCCGTCCATTGTCGGCCACGAAATCGAAGAAGAGGCCGAGAAGTCCTTTTGCCGCCCAGCCCGACTCCGAGAGAGTGGGGAAGAAATCCATTGCAGATCGGGTCAAGGAGAAGGTGGTGAAGTCGAGTACCGCCGCCGGGAGCCTAAAGATAAGGGACACCGCCGGCGCGGCGCCTAGGCCATTGAGTCCTAGACCGGGACCCGTGCAGCCAATCTCCCCAACATCGGGCTTAACCAGAGTGCCGCCGAGTACGAGGTCGACCACAGCACCTCCGAGTACCCGAGCATCCTAGCCGGCCACACCACGAATGGGGCCAACCAGGACTAAAGTGCCGCCGCTGACTACCTAGCCCTCCGGCCCGACAGCCAGTAGCTCTCCAGCGCCGTCCTCTGGACCTCTCGGACCGAAGCTCAAGTTTTCAAAGAAGTAGGTCGTTCTGGGTCTTCTGAGAATCATGTTTATGATTGTGTCGTCCTGATGTCGGATTCGTTGTGCAGGAGGCGGGTCGACATCGACCTTAGGAGGACCACACCGGCCACTCCCGCTGCCGATCCTACCCCAGCCGAGTTGGTGCCAGCGAGCACACCTACTGAGCCAGCGGTGTTCCTAGTTGCAGAAACTAGGACAGCCCCGACTGCAGGGCTGCCGACACCGGTTGACCAGGGGATGGTTGCTGGAGTTGCTGCCCAGCTCCTGAGCCAGCGCTTGTCGTGAAGCCGTTGCGGCGGCACTTGAGCCAGTACCGGTTGTTGACGCCGTGGCTGCAGCCCCTGAGTCGACCCTCGAGGCCCTGGAGGCCACTGAGTCGGGGGCCAGGAGTCTGTCGCCGTCCTAGTCGTCGTCGTCGTCACTGTCTCCTCCTTTGGATAAGCCGAACCACCCCAGGCTCGAAGCTCCTCCTCGCAAGTTCCCACGGACGTTCCATTGGACGGCACCTGACGGAACCGCGAAGAGTTATAGGCATGACGAGGCTGCGGTGGTAAGGGAGCATGAAAGCTTGCTGCGTGCCACACTCGCCGCGTCCCAGGGGATCCAAGCACGACCTTCGTCATATTATAGTCTTGGTTATCTTGCTCATATGAGTTATCTGACGACTGACTCTGTTTTGCTCTGTTTTGCCCCGAGTAGAAACTTGTTGATCGCTCAGAGAAGATGAGCGAAGTCTTGATCCAGGTGGCCCCCCAGCTCCAAGAGTTGGACCCACTCTGGGCCTTGAAGGCCAAAGTAGAAGGGTGCCACCAAGAGAGGGAGTCTTGGCTGAGGGACTCCGTTACTCAGCTCAGGGCTGAGAATTGGGACCAAGCCAGTAAGATTAGAGGCGAGCCTCCAAGATGTATCTTTCTGACCAGATCCATATTATATTTCTCCAGCTGTGTTGTTCTTGACTGCTCAGTTGTATCTTGACCGCAATGTCGAGTCCTTGACTAATTGTCATGCAGCCTTCGAAGCCGAGTTGAAGGGCCAAGCAGAGAGGGAAATCCAGCTGAAGAAGGCCGAGAAAGCCAGGGCCGAGCTTGAAAAAGACAAGGCCGACCTGACAAAGGCCAAGACTGAGCTTGAGCAAGAGAGGGCCGAGTTGAAAGAGGCCAACGACAAGCTCGGTAAGGAAAAAGTCGAACTGGAGAGGACCATAGCCAGGTGGGAGGCCGACTACGATAGTAAGTCTCCCTTTTGACACTGATCTTAACCAATCCATTGATTACTCCACTGCAGCTTTACTTAACAAGTTTACTTGTTGGTGAACCCGAGTAGCTGCTAGAGCCAATTCCCAAGCTTAATTTTAGGCTTACGCAAAGGAGATAAGAGTCGTCAAGGAGTCACGGGAAGCACTCCTCGGATCCGTGAGAGGGCTCCTCGACATCATAGATCCTCACCCCATGGGAACCAACTGTAGCTTGATCGCCCAAGTTGAAGGACACCTTGAAGATGCACCGAGTGCCCTGAAGAGGTACTCGGATGAGCATGTTATTACCGGCGTGGCCCGAACCCTGGCTATGACCAAGTCCATCTACCCAAGGGCAGATGTGGAGGCCATCGGGGAGGGGTTCACTGAGGAGACAACTCCTGAGGAGGCGCTGGAGCTAGCCAAGGCGAGGCTGACTGCAGAAATTATCACCCGAGATCTAGATCTGTAAAGACAGTATATCATGCAGTCGGTGTATTGTGTTCTTTTGTAAAGACATGTGTAAATATATGTGCAATGCCGGCAAGCTTTAAACTATTACTCAGTTGTCATTAGCTTTACTCGATTATATGGTCTGTACCGAGTTAGTCTATGGGAACGTAATAAAATCATTCACCGCAAAAAGCTATACTCGGGCAAACATAATAAAGTCGTAGTGAAGCTTCGTAACTTAAGTGAAATAGGCTTGTATATTATTGACAAAGCACATAAGATACATGCAGCCCCCGACTCACTACTCAGTTGAAACAAACGGCGTAGTGAGTCAGAGGAACTGTATACATGGAAAAGTATAAAACTCAGGTATAGAAAGGTCGTAGCTTTTCTATGTTCCATGAGTTGCTGAAGAGGGCACCGTCTGCAGTCTTCAATTGGTAGGCACTTGGCCGCGTGACCTCGGCTATAATGAACGGCCCTTCCCAGATTGAGGATAGTTTGTGGCTATCTTTGGTGGTTTGTATTTTCCTCAAGACGAGATCTCCGACCAAAAAGGTGCGGCTACATACATTGCGATTGTGGTAGCGATGCAGGCCTTGAAGATACCTTGCCGATTGGATTGTTGCGATATCCCTTGCTTTTTCCAACTGATCAAATTCGACCAATCGGGTATTATTTTAGATATCTTCTGAGTAAACCCGAGCTTGTGGAGAGCCGAACTCTAACTCGGTTGGTAGCACAGCCTCGGCACCGTAGACCAGAAAGAAAGGGGATTGCCCTGTTGCCCGACTAACCGTGGTTCTGAGAGACCAGAGAACAGATGGGAGTTCTTGGACCCACTAGCCCGCGTATGGTTATATTCGGTCGAATATCCTTGCTTTGATGCCTTGTAAGACCATGCCATTGGCTCGTTTGACCTGCCCATTGCTCCGCGGGTATGCTACGGACGCATAGCAGATCTTGATGCCGAAGTCGTCATAGAAATCTTGAAACATGCCGCCCATGAACTGAGTACCGTTGTCGGTGATGATGCGATTGGGGACCCCGAATCGGTATAGTATACTCATGATGAAGTCCTTTGCTCATGCCGCTATTATGGTTGCAACGGGTTTGGCCTCAATCCACTTGGTGAATTTATCCACCGTGACGAACAAGTGTGTGAACCATCCTGGCGCTTTCTTGAAAGGCCCGACCATGTCAAGCCCCCATACTGCAAAGGGCCAAGAGATTGGGATTGTTTGGAGCTCCTGGGCTAGGAGATTGGTTTGTCTTGCATAGAACTGGCAACCCTCGCATGTGCGAACGATGTCTTTAGCATCTATTACTGCTGTTGGCCAGAAAAATCCCTACCGGTAAGCCTTTCTGACTAACGTCCTGGATGCGACATTGTTTCCACATACGCCCGAGTGGATCGACAGCAGAATCTGCTTGCCTTTCTCGGAGGTGACGCAGCGCATGAGGACACCGGATGCACTTCTTTGGTACAGGTCTTCTCCGATGACTAAGAAATTCTTGCTTCGACGTTTAATTCGTTCAGCTTCACTGTGATCTTTTGGGAGTTCATCATCCAGGAGGAATTTGAGAACAGGAGTCCACCAATCTTGACATATGTGTAGCACCTCGTCTATTGTCGAGGTAGGTTCGCCTCCCGATTGCTCTGGCGCTGGTTTCCTCTTGACTGATGGGTCCATGAGTTGCTCAACAAAGATCCCTATTGGGACCGCCTCTCGCTTGGATCCCATGTTTGCCAGCTCGTCTGCAGCGTCATTATATTGTCGTAGGACATGTGTAATCTCCAGCCCGTCAAACATGTTCTCCATCTTGCGGACCTCCTGACAGTATGCCGCCATGGTGTCGTCGAGACATGTCCAGTCTTTCGTGACTTGGTTTACCACGAGTTGGGAGTCTCCCTGCATGACCAGTCGGCGAATGCCGAGTGATATAGCAATGCGGAGCCCGTGGATAAGTGCCTCGTACTTGGCGACATTGTGGGAAGCCGGGAAGTGAATTTGTAGAACGTACTTCAGTTTTTTGCCGGTGGGGGACATCAGTATGACTCCAGCCCCAGCGCCGCCGATCTGTAGGGAACCGTCGAAGTACATTGTCCATATTAGCTTCGCTGTTGATGTAGCATGTGAACTTCTGTCACCTCGGCCACGAAGTCGACTAGAGCTTGAGATTTGATTGCTGTCCGTGGCTGAAAGGTGATGTCGAACACCATCAACTCGAGCACCCATTTAGCGATTCGGCCGGTGGCCTCGTGGTTATGTAGGACGTCTCCGAGTGGGAATGATGTGACCATCGTGACTTGATGTGCTTGGAAATAGTGCACCAGCTTCCAGACAGTGATGAGTAGGCCATAGAGCAGCTTTTGGACCTACGGATATCTTGTCTTCGAGTCGGCAAGAACCTTGCTGACAAAGTAAACTGGCCGTTGAATTTTCTGGATGTGACCCTGTTCGGATCGCTCGACCACCAGCACCGTGCTGACTACCTGAGTAGTTGCCGGCAGATATAGCATTAGCGATTCTTGGGGCATGGGTGATGCCAACACGGGGGGTGATGTGAGAAATTGCTTGAAGTCTTCGAAGGCTTGCTGGGCTTCAGGAGTCCACTGGAAATTGCCCGTTTCTTCATAACTTGAAAAGGGCATACCCGTTCGCTCAGTTGGGAAATAAATCGGCTGAGTGCGGCCATGCAGCCTGTCAGCTTCTGGACGTCCTTCTGGTTGGTCGGGGGGGGCCATGTTCATTGTTGCGTTGACTTTTTCGGGTTGGCCTCGATGCTGCGATGTGAGACGATGAAGCCGAGTAGCTTGTCGGATGGCACACCGAAGGCACACTTTTCCGGGTTCAACTTCATCTTGAATCATCGAAGATTGCGGAAGGTTTCTTCCAGGTCAGCGATGAGGTCTTTTTTGGACTTGGTCTTGATCACCATGTCGTCGACATAGGCCTCCACGTTGCGCCCGATCTGAGTGTGTAAACACCGCTGAATCGCCCGTTGATACGTTGCTCTAGCATTTTTCAAACCGAACGGCATAGTGATGTAGCAGTACGCTCGAAACGGCGTGAAAAAAGATGTCTTGAGACAGTCCTCCTCCTTCAGGCTGATTTGGTGGTATCCCAAGTAGCAGTCGAGAAAAACTGAGAAGTTCACACCCGCAGTTGAATCCACCACTGGTCTATCCTTGGTAACCAAATGGGTCTTTGGGGCATGCTTGTTGAGATCGGTGTAGTCGACACACATGCACCATTTACCATTTTTCTTCTGGACCAGAACTGGGTTTGCCAGCCAATCTGGGTGGTAGACCTCTTTGATGAACCCGGCTACGAGAAGCTTGGTTATCTCCTCCCAAATAGCATCTTTACGGTCTTGAGTGAAGCGCCGTAGCCATTGCTTAATTGGCTTGGCGTCTGTCTTCACGTTGAGAACATGCTCGATCACCTCCCTTGGTACGCCCGACATGTCGGATGGTTTCTACGCGAAGATATCCTTGTTGGCTTGGAGGAAGGTGACGAGCGCGTCTTCCTATTTGGAGCCGAGTCCGGTCCCGACTAAAGCAGTCTTGGAGGGGTCAGAAGGGTCCAGGGGGATCTTCTTCGTGTTAGAGTTCGCTGAAATTCCCAACTTCGCTATTTTTTGGCCGGAACTGGGTCTTCCTCGACTTCGGTTGTGATGGCTTGCCGAATGCAACTGCGCCCGACTACCGCCTCTTGTGATTGAGCCAATTTGCAGCTCTCCTTGTCGCAGGTGAAGGCTTGCTTGACGTCACTGCGGAGGGAGAGGACTCCTGCTGGCCCTGGCATCTTAAGCACCATAAATGTATAGTGCGGTACCGCCATGAATCTGGCAAGTGCCGGTTGTCCGAGTATCGCGTGGTACGCGGTCTCGAAATTGGCGACCTCGAAGCAGATGTTTTTAGTGCGGAAGTTATCCTGCGTGCCGAAGGTTACTGGCAAGGTAATCTGCCCGAGTGGTGTTGAAGACAGGCTGGGGATTATCTCGTGGAAGGGCGCCGTACTCGGCCGCAGATCTGAACGAGGAATCTTTATCTCATCCAAGGTCTTGGTGAAGAGAATATTGAGTGCGCTGCCTCCGTCTACATGGTGCTCGAGATGCCAGGACCAGCAGGAGTACTTTCCTTGCGCAGCGATGTCAAGCAAGCCTTCACCTACGATAAGAAGAGTTGCGAGCTGGCCCAATGTCATCAGGCGGTAGTCGGACGAAGCAATATCCGACCAGCTGCAACAACTGCAAACGAGGACGATCAAGTTCTGACAAAGAAAGCAGCCAAGTCGGGAATTTCAGCAGATTCAGAGACGAAGAAAAGCCCCCTCGACCCTTCTGACCCCACCAAGACTACGTTTGTTGGGGCCAGACTCAACCCCAAATAAAAAGATGTGCTCATCACCTTCCTCCAGGCAAACAGGGATATATTTGCTTGGAAGCCTTCTGACATGCCTAGTGTACCAAGGGAGGTGATCGAGCATTCCCTGAATGTCAAGCTGAATACCAAACCAATCAAGCAATGACTACGGCACTTCACACAAGACCGCAAAGATGCAATTTGGGAGGAGATAACCAAACTCCTTGCAGCCGGGTTCATCAAAAAGGTCTAACACCCAGATTGGCTGGCAAACCCAGTTTTGGTCTAGAAGAAGAATAGTAAATGACGCATGTGCGTTGACTATACCGACTTAAACAAGGCGTGTCCCATGGATCCATTTGGTCTACCTAGAATAGATCAGTGATCGATTCAACTGCGGGATGCGAATTACTCAGTTTTCTTGACTATTACATGGGATACCATCAAATCAACCAAAAGGAGGAGGACTGCCTGAAGACTTCTTTTATCACGCCATTCGGGGCATATTGCTATGTCACTATGCCGTTCGGGTTGAAAAACGCTGGTGCAACGTATCAACGTGGTATCCCGCGGTGTCTTCACACTCAACTCGAGTGCAATGTGGAGGCCTATGTCGATTATGTGGTGATCAAGACCAAAGTCAAGGAAGACCTCATCACCGACTTGGAAGAAACTTTCAAAGCCTTCTGAGATTCAAGATGAAGTTGAACCCGGAAAAGTGTGTCTTCCGAGTACCTTCGGGAAAGCTACTTGGCTTCATCGTATCGCAACGAGGCATCGAGGCAAATCCAGAGAAAATCAACACAATCATGAACATGGCTTCATCGTTGAGCTCGCCATGCCACGCTGCCTCGTCCTATGCACAGCCGCCGCCGACTGCCCATGTGGAAGCCGTCGCCGCCGGTGAGCACCTGCCAGCCACCCTGCTTTGATCTCCTACGCCTGCTCCCATGTGTCGTTGCCGTCGCTGCCCTACTTCGTGCCTACTGCTGTGTCCCCATCGTTGTCATCGTCGTCGGTTTTGCCACTGGTGAGCCCGTGCCCCTTTGGCACCTTGGTCGTTTCCCCATCGTCGTCATCAACATCGCCGTCATCATCTACACCGGCGCCTCATCTTTTTTCCCTGTTCGTCATTGTCGTCGCCGTCGGTTCCGCCAACATCGTCTCCTCCCCAGTGCTGCCACCCGTTGTGGCCCTGCCCAGGCCGCCACCCCTGTTCCCGTGCGCTGCTGTCGTCTGGTCGTTGAACACCGCCGTCCTGAGCCATCGTCACCGCTCTAGCGCCGTTGCTCCAGCACCGCTGCTCTGTTCCTATGCCGACGCTGGTCGCCGCGGACGCAGTCACCTCCTGCACGCCCTTCACCACCACTGGTGAGCCCAAAGTCCGTCCATTGTCCCTGCAACTCACACACCTGCTGCTTCCCCCGCTCTGCTCGGCCGCCCCTTCCCTAAAGCCGCTGCCGCCCTGCAAGCCGATCTAGCGCTGCTGCAAGTGACGCGCACTCCTGCATCCTGCACACCCCATGCGCACCGCTGCCCAGCCATCCGAGCCGCTCTGCACCCGTGCGCTAGCCGCTCCGCCGCCCGATTGGTCCGTGGTCGTCGTCATCCCATCTACACGCGTCGCGGTGAGCATCCACCCTGTCGTCCCCGACGCCTCATCTTCTTTTCTCTTCGACGCCTCGGATCGGGAAGCGCCGGTCATTTGTCGCGTCGTCCTGGCGCTCCATCTTCGAGCATCGCCAGTCAAACTGTCGCTCATCGCGCCGGCGCACCGCCTCTGCTCTCGTTCGTCGTCGTTGTTTTCGCCCGACACCGGCTTCGTCCGTCCCCAATTGCCGCGCTGGTCTAACATCGTGACCGGCGCCACGCCATCTCCCTGCGTAACATCAATGCGCCGAGCTTCTCTTCTGCACGCCATTGCCGCGGGCTCCTGTTCAAGCCAGCATGGGCCACTGCTTTGTGGGCTCGGCGCTTTCTCTCTTCTATGCCAATGACACTGGCCCCACACTTTTAATCCCGTGACACTTTGACATGCCGATTCCCGAAGTCAAGCTGAGTCGTTGAATCTCCATTAAAACCTGAGTCCTTGTCCATTCAATCTATCCCGATGAATCCGAACGTTAGATTACTAATAGCGATCTCATCGCATGTGTCGTCAAGTCATCAGTCCTCCACAGCCATTTGCCCTTCGGCTCTGTGAACTTAGTCATCTAAACCCAGTCTATGACAGTGGGTCTACTCATTTCTATCCAAAAGTAATTCTTTCAATAATTAATCCCAAAGGAATATTCCCGTGAATATTCCTTTTTCTTATTTTTATCGGATTTATTCTAACTTCAATCTTCCAAAAGCCGTATCTTTTCGTCTGAGGTCTGATTCGACTCGCTCCCTCTAGGTGGTTGCTCGTTCAACTCAAAGGTTTGTTCATCCCCTCCGGTGTGACCAATAGAATGTCCGAGGGAAGTTTGGAGGAGGAGCTTCATGCCTGGGGAGGCCATCGTCATTTGAAGATGAGGAAAGTGGAGGAGAGGGAGTCCTGGGCCTAGGATCAACTGGTGGTGCAGGGTCTTTGGCAAGCATAGCAACTAGGACGCCGGCTATGGTGTCCCGACTGGGTTTAAGTCTGTAGCCCGGCCTATGGGTGGTTGTCTCACCTCAAGGGCTGGAAACAATTGGCTCAGGCAGCGGCTCTGTAATCTCGGCCTCATTCGGGATGGGAGCAGCTGCGGGGGTTGGTGGTGCTGCCCTCTTGGGATCAACGTCACTTGGCTTCCTGCAAAATTATTGAGCAATCAAGACGTTGCAAAACTATGAAGATTTTTCCGAAGATTGAGGATTTTCATACCTTCTGGAAGTCTTAAATCTCCACCCATGTGCGCTAGGGGTGGAGGTAGTCAGCGACGGGCCGAAGGCTGCTTTAGATAGTACTCGCCGGCTGTTGTTGGCTTGTGGGAATGGTAGTCGGTGGCATAGAGCTTAGCCAGTCGGCACGTACTAGGTCGGTGACTGGGGCATGCGAGGAGTAGTCGGTGGATGGCTGGGGTTGGTTGGTTCAGGGGTTGTGCTGGTGGGGTCCTTGATCATTGGACCGCCTGTCTTACTGGCATGCTGTCTTCTTGGCTAGTCTATCATTGGTCGCTTCCCAGCCCTCTTGGGGTTGGGTTGGGCTAAAGAGGGGTTGGCCGGCCGCTTTCTAAACTCAATGGCCAGTCGGCCGAGTGGGTCAGAAGCGAGCTAGGCAAATTCCTGCAGACATCATGCATCAATGAAAGTTTAATTGGACGACATTCAAACTACACATCACAGACAAGCATCAAAGTTGATGAGGAAATGAGATATTACCATCAGGCAGGGCCTGTCTTGGCAGTACGGCTTTGGGGCTCTCTTGGCGTCTAGAGTCTCGATGACTCCATTGATGAAGTACCCAAGTAAGGTGTCGGTGATGACGTCCTTGTTGACAAAGTCAGCACACTCCCGAGATCCTTCTTCTCCTCGTAAGCACAGTGTTGACGCGAAACGCGGGTGTGCCGAAAGCTCGCTGACGATCTGGTTCGGCGTCTGGTGACACGCGAAGGCCTGGGAGATCTGCTTAGCTCCAGTGCAGGTCCTAAAATATTGAGGTTCGCGGGCGTGCCAGTCAATTTGACCCAGCAATTGACAAGGAGATAAAGAAATTAGATCACCGATCCAATCGGCCAGCAAGCCGATACGGATTCCTTCCAGCCGATCGCCGCTATGCTTGTGACCGGGGCCCTCGCCTGTACTCGCGCCGGGTCTGTGCTCGCGTCCAGGTCTTGTTGTCCTCGTGCCCGGATCGGCAGCACTGCACATCGGCTATCGGCCGATACGGGCTGATGTAGGTCCTCGTAACGATGGCGATGGCACTGTGTATCGGCTAGGAAACCGATAGTGCTATGAGCAAATAGACAAGATGTCAGTATAAATGTGCATCGGCTAGGAGCGATTGTCAATAGATAAGCAAAATAGTAAGCCAGCCGACTGCTGAGGAAACACATATGCATCGGCTAGAAAACCGATGATAATATAGATGACCAAAACAGTATGGATAATACAGTCGGCTTTATAAAAAGAAACCTATCGGCTAAGCACTCGATAGATCTAACGTCGATATACACCGAACAGCCCGACAAGGATAAATCTATTATTATCGATCTAGTAGTTCAAACCTAACTGATGCAGCACAGATCGATAATAGTAAAGGAACCTCAACGAGCCGATAGACTAATGCAACTGTGATGAAAATAACTTACCGGCTATACATTCGATAAGACGCTTGCGCAAAAAACCATCAGCCTAGTAGGAACGATTTATCGTGAGCAGTTCAGTAGGTCGGACCAACCGATGCAGCACGAACTGATGATAAATGCCCCAGTAACTGATAAGATCTCGCACGCGTGATGTGATATACCTGACCAGCCTAAGAGGTCGGACCGAACCGATGCAGCCGTAGACAGATCCGATACACCGTGGTAAGCCGACTACCATAGTCGACTAGAATATCGGACCTAACGAGAAAGTCTAGCCGATTGGTAGTCAGGGTAACGAGACTTACCCTCTCGCAGGGTTCGGACCCAACCGATGCGCCCCGCTCGAGAAGCAAGAACCGTTGGTGAAGGGTGGCGATGCACGAATTTGATTGATGCGATTGATTGATTACAGGTACCCGGGCATACGTATATATACCCGAGTTGGTACAGTCCTAATAGGACACGAAACAGAAGTTTCCTAATTATAAAAGGAAAAACTAACAAACCCCGATCAGATACGAGATCAGGTTTCCTAAAAATTATCAAAACTACCTAATTAGTAGATAAGGTAATTGACTGCCATGTCGTGGTCCTCACGATTCCTTCCTGAATCTGGCTTCTTCTGATTAGCTTCCAACGGCTGATATATCTTCTTTCCTTAACCAAATCCAATGTGAACCGTGCCAAATTTTGGCGTTAACACACAGCCAAGATGACTCTTGGCCTTCAGAGGTTAAATCCGGTGATTCTGGAAGGTCCTGGCCACCCAGGGCCCGGTCAGCCCCGTGTTAGGAACTGCACCTAGACCATCTCTGCATGTGACGGCAGAGTAGTCCAACTCTCTAGTAACATGGGGGATTCCCGAAGAAGGGCGGCAAGGAGGACTCAAGATTAGTGCAATAAAACCACTCCTAAGTCCACCCTTTCAGTGATGTCTTCAGGGGAACATGCAAGTAAGCCTTCTTCATCTTGTTGTGGAGTTGAAGGCCTGCTCCCCCAATCACCTAGATCTTGGACTTGGAGGGCTGTGGCTTGACGTGGAACATGAAGTAGAAGAGGTTGAAATGGGGATCGATCCCCAAGAAAGCTTCGCAGAGACTGACGATGATCGAGATATGAAGAATGGAGTTGCGGTTGAGGTGGTAGAGCTCAATCTTGTAGTACTCAAGGATCCTGCGGAGGAAATCAGAAGTGGGAAGAGAAAGACCGCTGTTGAAGGAGGAAGCAAAAACCACTGTTTCGTGGGGGCCTAGAGAGGGGATGGACTCACCGGTGGCAAGATGCCAGATGATGAGCTCCTTCGGTTGGAGGCATTTCTTCCTCTCCAGAAGGGCGAGCTTTGTTGCACAGGTGTTCGACGTTGGCCACGCTCCAGATGGCAGGGCGGGGATGTCGAACGATGCTCTCGGCATTGTCAGGGGATGGAATTGGGCAGAAGAGCTTCTAGACGATGGGAATCAACACGGAGAAAGAGATTTTGTAGATTCCTGGAAGGGAGCTTGAGCTATAGGAGACCCTAGCTAGGGCGGAGAGCACGAAGTTAGGCACATGTGCGGGAGCTGAAGCATTTTGGTGAATTAGGGGAGAAAGGGGAATCTTTTCTCTCTCCAACTGCTTTATAGGCCTACGCTTGGTAGCTGGTCTGGGCCATCTTGCTCAGTAATGGGCCGTAAGTTATGAGTTCCTAAATAGCAAGTCCTATTATGGGCCGACGGCTGGCTGTGTTAAAATCATAGTGCAGATGCTATTTTACAGGAACCGATTAAAATAATCAGATATGCCTTATGTAAAGCCTAACTGCTGGACACATGTGTTTAGATATCTGAATTATTTAGCTAGGTATTGAGGATATATCATTATAAGGATCAATAGCTGGTCTCCATTGAAATTAGGGATGCATGTATCTCTCAAGAGCACCTCACCACATATTGGGTTTAAATCCATAAAGTGGTACTCAGCTTACATGCTTAGCCAAATTGCCTTGAGCAAAAATACTTCTAGCTAATATGATGCTGAAGCAGTCCAATTTCTTAGAAATATACTACTCGGTTAAAGATCTTTGACTTTATGTTTAATTGTTTCACAATTAAGCACAAAGTCAGGAGCTACACCTAATAGGTGCGCCTATTCGGTGGACACTATTCATATTTTTCTTTGAAGCCCTTGATGCGAGGTTCGGTCCCGATCTTTCGATGGAGAAGGTAATTACGATTGGTGGAAGAAAACTACGTTCTTGGCCCGACTACAACTATCCACGATGTTGCGCCTTAGCGACCGATACACCGATTCCAGAAGGTGAGCGCGAACTTGTGGAGCACGATCAAACGGCCACGAGGGCACTCGTCCTGCAAGCAATCGTAGAACAAGCAAGAACGAGGTGAACAAGCACTGAATTGCTAAATCAAATATGAAGTTTCAATCTGAAAATACAAGAGGTGGGGTTCCAATAACAAGAAGACGGGCGGTCTAATCGACACGCGCGCTGCAAGCGAAGTAGCGGCGGCTAAACTTCAATCTATCAAAAACCCACCTGTTTGTGGTGGCTCTAGAGACTTATAAATAGATGGGAGGACGACCAAAAGTGTGTTGGGGTCGTTCTCCAACCCTAGGACGCGCCCATAATGGGCTCAATTGGATACACGGCCCATGGACCAAAATAAGGTGGCGCAGCACCGTAGGCAGAAAAGGTCTCGGTAGTATTTTGATGTTTCTGGATGAACCCGACAAGATATGGAAGTGAGGCCGGATCCGTTGGAAAGTAGACTTGATAAGATTTCCATGAAGTACTTGAACGTCCAAAACGGAGTCCGTATGAAGCCATGGCAGCCGTTAGAAGTTGGTGCTGTCCTGCAGTCCGAATCCAGCCTGCGCGACTCCCTCTCCTGGGTAGCTTTCTCCTTGGTTCCTAATCAACACAAGAGTACACGAGTTTCCATGGTCTAAAGAAACTGAACATGAGCTTAAGAGAGAACTTACTTGATGATTAAGTTGACGTGTACGGACGCGAGTCATAGGACCTGTAACCGGTACTTGTGTAGATGTAAGTGAGGATGTATCGATGGTGGTGATGTCCTCATCATCCCCCCCTTCTTGCATTTGAGTCGTCCTCGACTCTAGTTCATCTTTTTCTCCCAAATATGGCTTCAAATCTGCAATATTAAATGTGGGACTAACCCCAAAATCTGCAGGCAGATCAAGCTTATACGCATTCTCATTAATTTTTGACAACACTTTAAAAGGTCCATCAGCTCTAGGCATCAACTTAGACTTTCTTAGCTCTGGAAATCTATCCTTTCTCAAATGTAACCAAACTAAATCTCCTGGGTCAAAAAATAGGTGTTTTCTACCTTTGTCACCAGCAATCTTATATTTAGCATTCATGCGCTCTATGTTTTCTTTAGTTGTTTCATGCAGTTTTAACATCAAATCAGCACGTTGCTTAGCATCAAAATTTAACTTTTCAGAAGTTGGCAAAGGCATTAAATCAATAGGAGCACGTGGTATGAAACCATAAACAATCTCAAAAGGGCACATCTTTGTGGTAGAATGCAGCAAACGATTATAAGCAAACTCAATATGAGGTAAACATTCTTCCCACATTTTAATGTTCTGTTTCAAAACAGCCCTTTAACATAGTGGATAAAGTTCGATTCACAACTTCAGTTTGACCATCAGTTTGGGGATGACAAGTAGTAGAAAATAAAATCTTAGTCCCCAACTTAGCCCATAACGTTCTCCAAAAATGACTAAGAAATTTAGTATCACGATCAGAAACAATTGTATTGGGCACACCATGCAAACGAACAATCTCTCTAAAGAACAAATCAGCAATATGTGTAGCATCATCAGTTTTGTGACATGGAATGAAATGTGCCATTTTGGAAAACCTATCCACAACAACGAATATGCTATCACGCCCCCTCCTAGTCCTAGGCAATCCACACAAAATCCATAGAAATGTCTTCCCAAGGAACGTAGGAACAGGCAGAGGCATATACAAACCATTGGATTTAATCGTGACTTAGCCTTTTGACATGTAGTGCAGCGAGAACAAACCTCTCCACATCTCGCCTCATCTTTGGCCAAAGAAATGACCAGCAAGAATATCCTCATCTTCTTACTCCAAAATGCCATCAGCCCTCCACCATGTGCTTCCTGTAACAACATAGACGACAGAGCTAGCTGGAACGATAGCTTGTTTAGCTCTAACACAAACCATCACTATGGAGGACGAATTTGTTCCATGACTTTCATCCTTACAATGTAGCAACAACGTGTTTAAAATCAGCATACATGCACTATTGATCTTAATTGTTTCTAATCTCAAAGATTTTATAATCAAGTTGTGTCAACAAACGCATATCGTCTAGACAAAGCATCAGCAATGACATTCTCCTTTCCCCTTTTTTGTGTTTGATAACATATAAAGACTCAATGACTTTCAACCCACCCTTGGCATGCCTACGATTCAATTGGCTTGACTACGAATATGTTTTCAATGATTCATGATCAGAATGTATAACAAATTCTTGGGTCACAAGTAATGCTGCCATGTTTCTAACCTTTCGTACAAGAGCATACAATTCCTTATCAGTAAGTAAATAATTAGAAGGTCACTCAATTTCTCACTAAAATATGAAAACAGGTTTTCCTTCCTTGTAGCAAAACATCCACCCAAACCAAGTTCCACGAGTAGCCACATTCAAGCTAAAAGTCTTATTAAATAGGAGTTGAAGTAGGGGCGCTCTGTCAACTTACTTTTCAGCATGCCGAAGGCGTGTGTCCTATGCCCGCCCAAGTAATGAGGTACTCCCTTCTTGGGTAAGCTCATTTAATGGCGCAGCAATGGCACTGAAATCTTCACGAAGCGACGTAAAATCAGCAAGCCCTAAGAAACTCCGCACTGTGTGAGAAAAAAAGACTTTGGAATAGGCATCCTTGTATTGCTTCAACCTTGGCTTGATCAACTTCAATTCGCTGCGGCTGACGGACCATAACCAAGAAAGAAACTCGATCGGTGCAAAGGTGCACTTCTCAAGGTTACCAATATAAATGTGCATCACGTCGGGAGAGCATTAAAAACACAACGGTAAGTGATTAGAGAATTGCTCATCTTCTGGACTTGCTGTAAATCAAGATATCATCAAAATATACCACCACAAATCTTCCAATGAAAGGACGCAAACCTCATTCATTAGTCGCATAAAAGTGCTAGGTGTATTAGTTAAACCAAAGGCATGACTAACCACTCATATAAACCAACTTATTCTTTATAAAGCAGTTTTCATTCAATCTCCAATTCATGCGGCGCATCTGGTGTGGTACCACTCAAGTCAATCCTTTGAAAACAGATAGGGCAACCACTCAATCATCAATGCATATCATCTAATTGTGGAATAGGGGGAGATAATCGAATTGATGTGGTGTTAATAGCTCTACATGATACACTGTGCACCAGGTTGCATTTTTTTGCTGGGCACCAAGAATAACTGGCACAGCACAGGACTAAGAGACTCACGCACATAACCTTTGTCGAGTAACTCTTGCACTTGGCGCTGAATCTCCTTAGTTTCCTCCGGATTGGTCCTGATATGCACGGTTGGGCAATGAAGCACCAGGAATGAGGTCAATTTGATTGCTCAATCCCTCGAACAGGTGGCAGCCCTGGAGGAATCTCACTTGGAAAAACATCCAAATACTCCTGCAAAAGGTTAGCAATAGTAGGGGGCAAAGAATGCTTCATATCGTGAAGTGAACTCAATGCATCTTTGCATACCAATGCATAGATATCAGAAGTGGAAGTAATCAATTCATTAATATCAGATTTAGTAGCAAGCAAACATTTTCCTTTCAAACGTATCTCATTTTTCTTAGCAATGGGTTTAGTACTTTCATGATTCTCACTTTTAGTTTTGGCTGCTTTAGCTACATCATCACGCACAATCACTTCAGGAGACATAGGGTGCAACACAATTTTCTTATCATGGTGTAGAAATAAATACTGATTTGATCTACCATGATGCATAGAATCCCTATCAAATTGCCATGGTCTACCTAGCAGAATATGACAAGCTTGCATAGGCACAACATCACACTCAACAACATCATGATATGATCCAATAGCAAAATTAATTTGCACCAACCTGGTTACCTTTGTCTTACTGCTGTTGTTGAGCCATTGAATGTAATACGGGTGAGGGTGTGGTTTGGTGCTAAGTGCTAGCTTCTCCACTATATCAACACTGGCTAAGTTATTGCAGCTGCCTCCATCAATGATCATGCGGCATGAATGATCCTTGATGACACATTTTGTTTGAAACAATATGTGTCGCTGGTTTTGCTCCGCTTTCTCCATCTATGCACTAAGCACACGCTGCACAATGAGGCTTGCATAGTGATCCGCCTCATCAGCACCAATATGCACTTCGGAAAGGTCTTCATTACCTGCATAGTCAGCTGCAAGCACAACATTTGTATCTTCATCGATATCACTAGCAGATGAATACTCACCGTCCTCTTTAATAACCAGAACACGCTTGCTTGGACAATCGCGCTGCACATGTCCATACCCCTTACAACGGTGACACTGAATATCCCTAGTTCTCCCTGTAGAGGCAACAGACACGGTACTCTCGGCAGGGGCTGAACTAACCTTTGATGACATGGATGCGCGACTCGCTGAATTGGTTGGAGAGGTGCGTGGTTTGTTGTTGGTGTTGGATACCGGTGGCGTGGCATGGCTGGAGGGGGAAGACGGTGGTGGAGGACATCGATTCGAGGTAGGGGTTGTAGATGGCTGCCATGAATTAGCTCTCCCTACAGAAACATTAGTCCTGGAATTCGCGCGTCGTCCCTGCACTTCTCGTTTAGCTTTACAAGCAAGATGAAACAAACGGGTTATGTTATTGTAATCTTTATATTCAAGTATGTCCCGGATTTCCCGATTTAACCCCCCAAAAATCTAGCATCGCTGCTCCTCATCCTCCTCTATCTCACAACGCAACATACCCATTTGCAACTCCTGATAATATTCTTCTACACTTTTAGCTCCCTGTCTCAATTGTTGCAACTTAATTAACAGATCTCGTGCATAGTAAGAAGGAACAAATCTAGCCCGCATGACCCGTTTCAAAGCATTCCATGTTTGTGGTATGTTATTAGGATTTTTCTTACCATGTTCTATCCACCAGATAGAAGCAAAATCAGTGAACTCACTAGTAGCAGCCCTAACTCTTTTATTCTCAGGAAATTCATGGCAAACAAACTTTTGATTAACAGCGATTTCCCAATTAATGTAGGCATCAGGATTATATGCACCATCAAACGGAGGTATCTTAAATTTAATCTTACCAAAAGCATCATCGTTATTGTGGTCAGCCATACCTTGGCAGTTGCGACGCAACTGTTGACGAAGACGAACCTCTTGATCATCATGTTCAGTATCCGCAGAATACTCATCAAAGTTGTCCCCGTCAATGTCACCTCCGTTGTTGTGGTTGCGGCCCAATTGTTGGTCATCCAAACGCCTCATTATAGCAGCAAGATTGGTGTTTAGTGTAGCGACCGAAGTCTCCAATGCAGCAAGGTTGTCGTTGGTTTGAATCTGTGTGGTCTCCAATGCTCCCAGCTTTTCATTAGTCACCTGCAAATCTGCATCAATTCCTTCTGTATACAGTCTCACCTTTCGCTCAAAATGTTTTATGATGCCCCTTGTGCGAGGGGACTGTATGGCCTCATCATCGCCTGAACCTGCCATGGTTAGACACACAACAAGAAAAGAAAAACAAGTGAAGAGAAAAAGACTCCCTAACACTACTAGGATGTAGCTACTGCAAGGCTCTCACTCTCAGCCCGTTCACACAAGCTCTTACCAAATTCTCACCTTGCTCAACAGGAGGGTGATAGCTACCAACAAGTCAGCAACCCTGGAAAAAGTGTATCGGTGCCGTAGCAACAACACCTGTCAAGTTGTAGACGGATATGTGGAGCTGTGGGATGGCTGAAAGTGTTGCACAAGAAAAAAAATACTAGTACCACGTTAGTTATAAGTAAGCTGAGTAATCGTTCAAAACCGGTACCATGCTGGTCCTAGGCTAAACACCGTGCTAGTGACGCGAGCCTGGACACAAAGGAGGGTCACGAATAAAGGACACTGTGAAAAGAAGAAACAACTCTCCCTCTCTTTTTTTTCTTTTTTTCCTCTTTTTTTTTTGCTGCTGAGAGAGCCTCAAAGCTTAGCCCCTAATCAGAGGACAACAATCCAAACATGTCACCCCACACTTTTTTTTAGGGGTAAAACGGCAAGTTAGGCAAACCCCCAGGCAATGGCGTTGTTCGCGTGGTTACCTGGTTAACAGACCAGAGGAACTGCTACTGTATCACAAGGTGTTACTTCCATGACAGAGGGAACAAAACAAGTCGGACAGGTGTTACTTACGTGACAGAAACGTGACAAGAACTCGAAACTCTAAGGGAATTAGACGCTAAGACCAGCAACTCGACACGGCGATGCACCCGAAGACTCAACAAACCCTAACTAAGCAGTAGTAGTAAACAGGCCACAAGAGGCTATGGAACTATGGAAACTAATCTACTATATTTTTTTGGCTTTTTCTGGACTGTAGGTAAATAACAGATGGGATTTGAAATCTCTCACCGAACAACCTTGAGCTCTGATACCACTTGATGCGAGGTTCGGTCCCGATCTTTTGATGGAGAAGGTAATTACAATTGGTGGAAGAAAACGACGTTCTCGGCCCGACTACAACTATCCACGATGTTGCACCTTAGCGACCGATACACCGATTCCAGAAGGTGAGCGCGAACTTGTGGAGCGCGATCAACCGGCCACGAGGGCACTCGTCCTGCAAGCAATCGTAGAACAAGCAAGAACGAGGTGAACAAGCACTGAATTTCTAAATCAAATATGAAGTTTCAATCTGAAAATACAAGAGGTGGGGTTCCAATAACAAGAAGACGGGTGGTCTAATCGACACGCGCACTGCAAGCGAAGTAGCGGCGGCTAAACTTCAATCTATCAAAAACCCACCTGTTCGTGGCAGCTCTAGAGACATATAAATAGATGGGAGGACGACCAAGAGTGTGTTGGGGTCGTTCTCCAATCCTAGGACGCGCCCATAATGGGCTCAACTGGATACACGGCCCATGGACCAAAATAAGGTGGCGCAGCACCGTAGGCAGAAAAGGTCTCGGTAGTATTTCGATGTTTCTGGACGAACCCGACAAGATATGGAAGTGAGGCTGGATCCGTTAGAAAGTAGACTTGATAAGATTTCCATGAAGTACTTGAACGTCCAAAACGGAGTCCGTATGAAGCCGTGGCAGCCGTTAGAAGTTGGTGCTGTCCTGCAGTCCGAATCCAGCCTGCGCGACTCCCTCTCCTGGGTAGCTTTCTCTTTGGTTCCTAATCAACACAAGAGTACACGAGTTTCCATGGTCTAAAGAAACTGAACATGAGCTTAAGAGAGAACTTACTTGATGATTAAGTTGATGTGCACGGGCGCGAATCATAGGACCTGTAACCGGTACTTGTGTAGATGTAGGTGAGGATGTATCGATGGTGGTGATGTCCTCATCAGCCCTTCATAGCCTCATTGCTAGCTAATATGAAGCAGGACTTGGAGGAGAAGTACTTGGACAATGGGTACTCGGGAGCAAAGCACTCGGGAAATCTTCACCAAGGAGGATGAGTACTCGGTACCAGCTGTGACTCAACTATGAAGGTCTCAGGGGCTACTGTGGAGGCCATGGGCCTAGGGTACCTCATGAGGAGCTTTGTGGCCACTCAGATAGAGGATGGGCCTAATCCTATAATTAGGGATACAACAGGACTCGGTGCATATTACCTTGTATGATAAGGAAAGGGATATAATGCTAGTTAGGTACGTTGTATTCTTAGAAGGAGATCTCTTGGTAAAGTCCGATTCGGATTCCTGCCTTGTAACCTTGCCTCCTCGGTATATAAAGGGAGGCAGAGAGCCCCCTGGGGGCAGAACAACACAAGAGAGATCGACATACAGAATCTCACCAGAGAAACCTCAAAGGCAATACACCACAGCTGGAAGTAAGGTATTACCTCACCTTGAGGGCCTAAAACAGGATAAATTGTTTCATGTTCCTTTGCAATCCATCAAGTTTAGGTCTCACGAGTAGCCCCATATTATTATTGCCGATACAAAGCATCGACACTTCTCTTCCTTCCTTTGTTGGCCATGCCCCCAAGGTGCTCGACAGTTGGACCACACTCCCGAATGATGAGGAGATGAAGCAAGTGCATGTCCTAGTAGATCTGCTTGTGGGCTTGAAGAAAGACAGGCTTACCAAAGTCTAGGTTGCCCAGGCATTCATCGCCCAGAGGATCCAGCCTCTAAAGGACCGAGTACACCCTGGCTACGAGTACCGAGGGAAGGAAGATCCCACTCGGGAGAGCGCCGTGGTGATGAGCAAGAACAAGACCGATGACACCTTGTGGCGCTTCTTCACCAGTGGCGTGGTCGAGACACTCAACCCTAAGGACTTCCTGGCGCTGTTTAGTCTGAAGAGGCTACCACTGGCGGTAAGATCATTAGCCTTGTGCATGATTTGCGATGGTGGCAGTCGATGAAACGGCGCACCGAGCATGGGGTGTTTGGGGTGGGCTGACGGTGCCGAGTGGCGTCGGGCATCGTCAAGCGGTTCCCTGCTTTCCTCCGGACCTAGGATGGCAAGGGAGGGAGGTTAGGGATTCTCTGTGGTGGGCGGGGGGAATTGATTGGGGATTTCTCCCCCTTTTATGGGCACGGCGACGGGTGGCACTAGAGCAGCAGCGGTACAAGCGCGTAGCTAGAGAGCGCAGTAGGGCAAAACTCATACATGCATGGGTGGCGAGGACGCGCGTGGGTGGCAGGGCTGTGGTTTTGCAGTGAGGTGGGCAGAGGAGGTACGGGGGGCTATGGTCCGGCGGTCCCAAGCGGGAGGTGGCACGACAAGGGTGATTGTCCACTGGTCCGTGAGCCACCGTGGGGCGTGGCAGTGGTAGGCGGCAGGCACAGGGCACCATAGCGTTTAGCTGCGCGTGTGGTGGCATAGGGGTGGCGAGGGGTGAGGATAGCCGGTACCATGGTGGTGCCTCGCTGGTGGGTTAGCTAAGGGAGGACGCTTGCGTGGTGGTACGGCATGGGTCCGGCGGGGCTTCACCGCGGCAGTGCGCTCTTGGTGAGAGAGTGAATGCGAGAGAGAGCGAGAAGGGAGATCGCCGTGCAGTCAAGCGTGCGCGGGCGACCATCGGTTTGCAGTACTGGCTGATAAGTGGGGTCGGGTACGGTGGCTATCGGGCAGGCACAAGCGCGGGTCGTCGCGGGGTGGACGCGCCAGGTAGGGAGGCTGGTTGGCTAGGACACTCGGCCCAGCTGTAGGGGCACAAGGGAGAGAGAGGCCTAGGGGGGAAGATGCCTAGGCCGAGGGGGAGGAGACTGGGCCGGCGCACTTTTGGGATTTTAGGGATTTAGGTTGAGACTTTTGAAGAAAAGAAATTACCTAGCCCTTTTTGCATAAATAAATTCTTATATCTTGAGACAAAATAACACTCTAGTGTGATTCTTAGGACAAAATAAATTTGTATTTAACATCTTGGGACTGGTATACAAACAAAATTAAACCCTGGAAGATCTAGCATGATGCAATTTTCGAAAAATTTCTGAGGATGTTATAGCCACCCAGCGCCACGCCATCACCACCGCCACAAGAGTGCCCACCACCCAATGCACAGCCGACTGGCCTGGCGCCGGCTGATGTGGCCAACCGTGATGAGCCCCCGAGCAAGCCACCGCTCTAGTCTCCCCTCACGGGGCACGGCATATGCTTCAAGACTTCCAAGAGGTACTCCGTCTTCTGATGTCTTTATGGGTGTTGAAATGTCATTATAGATTGAGTGTGATGCCTGTTTGCAGGAAGTCGAGTGACGCAGACCCCACGGGGTCACCACCGCAGGTCTTAGTGCTAGACACCTCCCCAACTAGGGTTGAGGCCAGAACCCATCAAGCTGAGCCGAGCTCCAGCCCCTGGGGCTGAAGCGGAGCACTCGGACGCCCAACCCACCTTCCTCAGTCAGGAGGAAGAAGACCAGACTGCAGAGCCAGCTGGCCCAACTCTGCCCTCTAACTCGAGGCTGGTGACCCCCAGTCCACCTTCGTCACCATCTTTTGAAAGCAGACCATTCGCCCAAGACTCTGATGATGATATCCCAAGTGGCCAGCCCCACCTCACAACCCCCAAGGACTTTTAGCTGGAGGAATGCAGACGGAAGCACGGAGAACTTGGTGCTGGATGACGAGGGCGCTAACAAGGAGCACATCAAGCTATACAAAGCCACAATCAAGGCTTCGTAGCAAGAGAAAGTAATATTTTGACTTGGCAGTGATGGTCATGCCACTACTCTTGGTCATAGTACTCAGCAATCGTCTAGTCTTGTGCAGAAAATCACTGACAGGTCTGAGAAGTTGGGCAGAGCTCTGGCAAAGCTCACTCCTCAGATTACGCAGCTGTTCAAGTTGCACCAAGAAAAGGATGAGCTCCAGTGGAAGGCCAAGGAGAGGGATAACTGGCTTCGTGATGTGGTGAACACCCTGAGGGATGACAAATTCGACCTCATGGGCATTGTCCGAGGTAAGCACCATTAAATCCTGAGTACGTCCTTATCATTGGATTCCTTTGCTAAACTATTATTTCTATCTTCGTAGTTCATGAACAAACCATACACAAGCAATCCCAGGAACTTGACAGTCTAAAGAAGGAAGTCGAGGACCTCGGCACTATGAAAGCCAAGATTGAAGATGAATTCAAAGGTATGCCACTTGGCTCCTGCTATCTGTTCCCGAGTATGTCTTGAATTGTTTTGTCTTCTCACCTTGTTACCTATCCTCCTAGAAAGATTACAAAATCAAGATCCAATCGTAGTTCGAGGCGTTTACAGAGCAAATACGCCATATGGAGAATTCCAGGCAATCATTTGTTGATGCCGCCAGGGCGGTACTTGATGTAATGAGACCTGAGGAGGCCGGCCCAAGCTCAGCTGCTGCTACCGACGTGCTTCAACGACTCTAGGCTGCCCTGGTGGACTTGAAGTCTTTTGCGCAGGAGCATGTGACGCTAGGGATTATGCAAGCGCTTGCTATGACCAAGTCTTTGTATCCTCGGGTGGATATTGAGGTAGTCGGCGAGGGCTTCGGAGACGGGACGACTCTAGACCAGGCACTTGTGCTAATAAACAAAGTCTACAGCACAGCAAAAACGATAGCAGGAGATCTCTCACTGTAGCTGTAAGGACAGAAATCCTGTATAACTTTGTGTAAATGCTATGGAACATGAATATAAACAATATGTTGTGATATTTTCATGTAAATGACTTGTGTTTTTTGTCTATAAAGTTATGCCGAGTGCTTATGCTATCATTGCCGTCATTAGACTTGTTCGACTAGCTGTAGGTACCGAGTGATAGGACTTGGCCTGAAAGGCACTTATCCTATTAGATCTGTACTCGATACTACTAGCATAATTGTTACAAGACTCTGTGATGTAGATAAAAACACTCGGATTTAAACAACATAAAGAAAAGCCATAGTATCAATTATGTAGCCCCTAACTCACTACTCGGTTGGAAATAATCGGCGTAGTGAGTCAGAGTATACAAACTTTATACATGAGGGTTCAACTCTGGCATTCTCAAAATGAAGCATTCATAGAACCTCCAAATCCATCCTTTAATATTTTTTCTATCTTATTACATGATTGCGGGGAGCTGTAGAAAACAAAGGAAAAGTACTTGTGCAGAGATACATTGGTTCTACTGTGGCTTTGGATTAGCATGAGGCATCACAGGTTTTGCATTTGCTTTGGTTACCACGCTGTGTTTGACATGTCACCCATTTCTGCATAGTGGCCGGAATGATGACGCGAACAACGCTTTGTCTATGGACATTCCCTGGAGAAATGTCCTTCGTCCTTGCAGATGTAACAGACGGGAACTTTCTTACCCTTGGCTTCTTCCTGTGATTGATGATTTGGCATCTGGACTGAAACACTGTGTAGTGCAAGGTCGCATTTTATGTCAATCTGGTTGGTGGGCAGTTGAGGTTGAAGCGGATTACTGTTGGCTTGTCATGGTGTGTTCTTCGGGCAGTGGTCAGTCGGTTTTGTGGCTGCTGTGGGTCAAGCGATAGAGCTGTTACTAGTGACATCAATGACAATTTGTTGTGGAAAAAAGCTTCAACTTCTGAGAGTTGTGGACCTTACTAATCTTGTTAGTATCTTTTGTTTGGATCTGGTCGCTCAATACTGGGATTAGTGTAGCATGAAGAGCAGGGGTGTTACCGATGATGCCATTGACACTTCAGTTTTGGGCACTTGTCAGCAAAATGTCCAGATTCATGACATTTGAAACATGTGGTATCTAGTCGAAGTCGAGGTGTATCCTTTTGGATCTGACCACTCGGACTCGGTGTTGGAGCTTGTTGGGAACTTTGATCATTGCTATGGACTATGTCACTATCCTTTACCACGTCTGGAGTTTTATCAAACTGGCCATCAGTGGTGATTCGATCATTGTTGCCGGTAGCCATGAGTCCACGACGGAGTTGCAAAGTCATCTGTTGATTCTCCACAACCTTGATTAACAACAACTGTTTTTGCAAACTTTTAGAACATGGTGTGCTCCGTCTCACAAGAAACAACGGATTTTGCTTGTAGAACATTCACCTGGTGAATGGTCTTCTTCACAATGAGAGCAGAGAGCAAGACACAAGCAAGCAACGTGTCCAATTTCTCCACAATGGGTGCATGCCTTAAATTCCATAAGATCCTTTATAGTATCTTCGTCTTTGTTATCAGAAGATAGTTGGTCTGATAGTTCACTATCTGACATTATGGAGCCATGATGGTTGAGATATTTTGTTAACTGTCGTCTCACAGACGCTTGGGTATAGTTGTCCCGTTGTTTGGAGAGCACTTCGTGACGGTGAATTCCCAATCTGTGAAATTTTCTTCCATTACTATTGGTTCTTTTCTTTTCTTAAACATGGACTATTGCAAACCAAAATTCTCACTATTCGTATGATCCTATGTCGTCTATTATTTGTGGCTATGTGCAACGTTTTCAGTCCTTGCATATGCCTTCCAAGGGCAATTTCTTGCATAGTGTCCCTGTTTACCACAATCATTGCATGTAGAACTTGCTTCCTTCATGCCTGACCGTGGCTTTACTATGCATGTCGATTGAGGAAGCAACGGTACATTGGCCTGAGTCGCGGGTCCTTGCACTGGAACAAACTGGCTTGGACACTGGTTCTGGTGTTGCTGACATAGTTGCTGTTGTAGTGTGGTAAGTAGCACATTCTGGTTGATTACATGCTGGGTCAACTCCATATCTTCTACAGCGGGCGATTCACTTGTTCGAGAGATGGAGGCACCACTGTCATAGCTTCCGACTTTCTTGCTTTCTCCATTGTTCAAACATCTATTGCTGGGTTTTTAGGTGGAGAGGGAAAATAGAGGAATAGATTAGAACTAAGGATAAGACCTTAAAGATCTAATCTTTTATTGTTATAATGCGTGTAACATTTATTCTGCAAGTTTGTTAAGGAGGCAAACTAGTATGGTTACATCACAAGCGATGCAAACACACAACAAGAAAATGCCACTACTCTTGGGGTAGCTTAGGTTTACCGGGAAGGTTCTTTAGGATTATCACACCTTCTTGGGGCTTGGAGGGGAATCTTCCGAGGTTGGCTCCTTGGCTTCCTTCGCTTCACTAGTAGATCCTACAATCTTCTGATGCTTCGGTGGAGAGGCAGTGACTTCTTCTTCATCTTCTTCTTCTTCAAGTGATGCTTGATGTCTTGCCTTCCGTGCTTCTATTCTTCCTTGTCAATGCTTTGTATCAGCAATAATTATATGGGCCTACTCGTGAGACCTAAACTTGATGGATTGCAAAGGAACACAAAACGAGTTTATCCTGGTTCAGGCCCTCAAGATAAGGTAATATCCTACTTACAGTTGTTGTGTATTGCCTTTGAGGTTTCTCTGGAGAGATTCTGTATAACCCGGGGGCTCCCTATCTCATCTTATATACTGAGGAGGTAAGGTTACATGGTAGGAATCCCAGTCGAACTTGACCAAGGAATTTCCTTTTAGGAACCCAACATAACCGGATAGGATTATATCCCTTTCCTTGTCATGCAAGGTAACACACACCGAGTCCTATTGTATTCCTAATTACATGATTAGGCTCATCCTCTATCCGAGTGGCCACAATGCTTCCCATGAGGTACCCGGGGCCCATGGCCTCTATAGTAGCCCTTGAGACCTTCATAGTTGAGTCACAGCTGATGCCGAGTGCTCATCCTCCATGGTAAAGATTTCCTGAGTGCCTTGCTCCTGAGTACCCATTGTCCAAGTACCTCTTCTCCATGTCCTGCTTCATATCGGCTGGCAATGAAGATATGAAGGGCTTCATAAAAATTGAATAGTGTGCACTGAGTAGGCACACCTATTAGGTGTAGCCCCCAACTTTGTGCTTAATTGTGAAACAATTAAACGTAAAGTCAAAGATCTTTAACCTTTGAGTCCTTTTCGACTGATATATTTCTTAGAAATTGGACTCTTCAGCGTCATTTCAGCTGGAAATAATTTTGCTCAAGGGCATTTTGGCTAAGCATGTAAGCCGAGTACCACTTCATGGATTTTAACCCAAATATGTGGTTAGGTGTACTTGAGAGATACCTGCATCCCAAATTTTAATGGAGATCAGCTATTGATCTTTATAAGGATATATCCTCAAAACCTATTAAATACTTTAGATATCTAAATACATGTGTCCAGCAATTAGGCTTAACATGAAGCATATCTGATTATTTGTCACACCCTAAAAATAAGTTAATAAATAATACCTGTGAAAATATAATTCCTAGAAAATGAATTAAAAGCCTAAAGGAGTGGTTAATAAAAATCCAAAATGAATTTCAATATAAAAATTGGCCAGAGGAAGTTTTATTAAATACTTCTCTAATTCTTGTAGTCCCTAGATTTTTCTGGGAATTATTTGAACTATGGAAGTATTTTTAATAAATAGAAAACCAATTCAGCAAATCAATAAAATGAAAAATGTTTTTAAAATTCCTCCCGGGGCCATGGGCTGATTTCGGCCCACATCTCCCCTCCTCTCTCTCTCCCTCTCCTGCAGCCCAACTTGGCCCATCTCTCTTTCTCTTTTTCCCTTCTCTGCCGACAGGAGGACCCCACTTGTCGGAGTTTTCATTCTCATCAGGACGTGTTCAAGCCCGAGGAGTCGCTGCCACCCGTGAGGAAATCAGATGCCCCGCTCGTGATCTCCTCAAATTGGTTGAGGGGGAATCCTCCTCTTTATCCCCACCGCCAATCCCCTCAAAACCCAGAGTAAAACAATTCGGGTTTGAGCCTGAACTCGGGATCAACTCGGAGTCCGCCGCCGCCATATCTGCCTTATCCGCCTTGGACTCTTCCGATTGGCAACCCTATATATACACCGCCGTCCTCCCCTTGGTCAGCGCCGCCTTTGCCCTAACTCTAAACACCTTGAAGAGCCCCAGCTACGGTGAAATCTCAGCACCGCTGCCGCCGCCGAGTTCAGCGGCCGAAGCGCCGCCACTCGGACCGTCACCGCCCTTCGTTGACTACTTAGTCGTGTTCCCTTGGTAGAGTAGCATCTAGTCCACCACTCGGTAGCCGCCCTTCCCCGCTGGAGCGCCATCGCCGTCGAGTACCCAAAGGTCTCTGCCGCCTTTCCTTGTCACTGGTGGTTAATCCATTGCTGTTCATCGCCAAGTACCTGCAAGGTAAGATCGCCTCTTTGAGCTCATCCTTTTGGTGCAAGCCGCAGCCGCCGCTGTGCCCAGGGTCGCCGCCGAACCTCACTGGCCGAGTCACCACCATAGTCGGATGTCTTCACCGTCGCCCCGTCAGTCGCCAAGTCACCCCTCCATCCCCGTGGTTGCCAGATCGGCACCAGGTGTTGCTTATCCGAGTACTGTGATCGGGTTCTTTAATCTGAGCCGGTAGGTCAAGGTTCTTTGTTTTGTGCGGTTGGATCTTGATCAGATCCATCCTAACCGTTCAACCCAGTGGGCCGATCCATGGATTTAGTCTACGATGGACCATTCTCTAATGATGCAATAAATCTCATTTCAAAATTAATTCATTATTGTGTCATTAATACTTTAATAATTCCTGTAAATGGTTTTAATCGGTTTAAACTTCTAAAAATCATAACTAATTCATATGAACTCAGATTCAGACCGTTCAAGTCTCTAAATTCTTTAAAAATTAAGATCTATCCATTAAAAATATCCACATGTGCTGTTGCTGTGTGCTTATGTACTATTTTTGCTTGTTTTGTTACTTGCCTATAGTTTTGGATGTTCCGGAAGACCCAGTTTACGCCGAGGAG
The DNA here is from genome assembly GCA_003991445.1 of Oryza meyeriana var. granulata. Taxonomy (NCBI): domain Eukaryota; kingdom Viridiplantae; phylum Streptophyta; class Magnoliopsida; order Poales; family Poaceae; genus Oryza; species Oryza meyeriana. The sequence goes on along the minus strand of RYFJ01001451.1, from coordinate 171,072 downwards.
GGTTCGGAATACTTTGCGGAGCTGCAAGGCAAGTCACACAGATTCACAACCCTTTGAGCATGTTGATCCTATGATTTAAATCTCTGTTTTAATTCAAAAGTGCATTTATTTTAGAATGACATTGGGAAGGAAAACCCTGATCCTTGTTTATAGCCCATTGTTTTGATTACCCTACCTGTACCTATGGGATTAATATGACTAGCTAGCTGAAATATGGGTTAGATAGAATAATTCTAGGTTGCTTAGCTCAGCTTAGAAACTATAGAATCACATAAAGGGTGTTATTCACATATGATTACACATAAAATGATGATGGTTCGGTTCACAACGGTGGTCGTGTGAGACTGATTCTTAATGGACAACTGAAACATGAATGAATGGTGGGTTGTGAGCACCGGGTTGGTTTTGTTGCTAGTGGTGCTCATGACAATTAAGGACCGGTTCATGAGCTACTGTTGTGAAGCATTTACCGTACTAACCACAAGCCAGCATGGGCAACGGCTAGACTTGTAGTGTAGCATGTCCCAGCAGGAGACACCATGGTGTGTTTAGTTGATAGGTGGTAGTCAATAAATCCACAATGGCAGTGCCAATAAGACCATATGTTTGGAAGCCAAGAGTTTCTCTAGCCTGGAGGTTAGACCGCCTCTATTGGGGACTTGGCGAGTGGTCATTCTGTTGGACATGTTTTGCGAAGAGTCCTATCACAACTCCTTTCCGAGGTATCGTGGTGGTGCCAAGGTGCATGGTGACATGTTGTGGGGTTGTGTCTTGTGGGTAAGTTGTACACCTCTAGCCAGAGTAAAACTATTCGAATAGCCGTGCCCGCGGTCATGGGCGAGCTGAATGATGTTTTTCATGATTAGTCCCATTTATTAATAAATGTTTAAATGAGATATGAGGCATCCAGATTGGGATGGTTTGGGCCTGTGTAGCTAGGTGGGCTGTACAGTGTTGACTTAATATTGCTTAATTTCTATACTGCCTTAATTCTCTCTCAACTGTTTCTTTAAATGCTGTTTATGCAAAATTAGCCATATATGGCATCCTTTGCTATCCTGTGCACTTGCATATTTGTTGTGTGGCTTGTTGAGTATTCCATGTACTCACCCTTGCAATATCAAATCATCAGAAGAAGAGTACTACAGTGAAGAAGAAGACTTGGAGGACTAGGCTGGGTCCAAGTCAAGTTTGCCTGTGGATTATGGAGACGTCGCCATCGCTAGTTAATTTCGTTATTTAGACTTTTTATTTGTTTGAGAGGTTCCATCTGCCTCTGTAATAATTATATATTCGTCACTTTATTCAATATAGATTTGTACTTTGCTATCAAATTTGTCATTGTGTACCTCGGTTGATTCCTGGACGAGGATTTAAAAAACATGTAAGCGTTTGGAATTTTGGGTGAAAATTCCGGGCATGACATTATTTTAATCGGTTCCTATAAAATAGCATTCATACTGTGATTTTAACATAGACAGCCATCAGCCCAATAGGACATGCTATTTAGGAACCCATATATTTACGGCCCATTACTAAGTAGACCGGCCCAAACCAGCCACCCAGCGCAGGCTTATAAATCGGGGGAGAGAGAAAATATTCTCCCTTCTCCCCCAAGTTGCCAAACGCTTCGTCTTCCAAAAAACGCGGCAAACTTCGCACTCTCCGCTTCGCTTAGGGTTTGCTGTAGCTGAAGCTCCCCAGCAGAAATCCACAGGGATCTCCCCCACATCGATTCCCGTCTTCCATAAGCTCTTCCCCCCAGCTTTACACCCCGACGATGCCAAGAGCACCATTCGACATCCCCAACATGTCGTCTGGGTCATGGCCTACATCCGATGCCTGCTCGACGAGGCTAGCCCTTCTAGAGAGGAAAAGATGCCTCCAGCCGAAGGATCTTATCAACTGGCGCCCACCATTGGTGAGTCGATCCCCTCTCCAGGTCCCCACGAACTCGTGGTTTTTGCTTCTTTCTTCAACCGTGGATTTACTCTTCCCGCTTCTGATTTTCTGCACGGTCTCCTTGACTATTACAAGACCGAGCTCATCCACCTCAATCCAAATTCCATTCTTCAAATCTCCATCTTTGTGACTCACCGTGAGGCCTTCCTGGGGATTGATCCCCATTTCAATCTTTTCTACTTCCTTTTCCATGTCAAGCCACAACCCTCCAAATCCAAAATCCAGGTGATAGGGGGAACAAGCCGTCACCACATTGAGATGAAGAAGGCCTACTTGCATGTTCCCCTGAAGACCTCACTGAGGGGATGGCACCAGGAATGGTTCTATAGCTCCAACCTCGAGCCCTCCTTGCCGCCCTTCACCAGAAATCCCCCCACGTTACTAGAGAGCTAGACTGCTCTGTTGTCCTAGGCAGAGATGGTCCAGGTGCAACTGCTACTGGAGAAGATAGATGCCTTGAAGGACAAGGGGCTGACCAGTCCTTGGGTGACCAGGACCTTTCAAAACCAGCGGATTCAACCTCTGAAAGCTAGGATCCACCTCGGCTATGATTACCAGGGGAAGAAGGACCCAAGTCGGGAGTGCACTGACTTCATCAACAAGGATGTCATCACCGACACCTTGCTTGGATATTTTGTCAATGGAGTCATCGAGACCCTGGACACCGAGAGGGCTCCAAAGCCCTACTGCCAACACAGGCCCCGGCCGACGGTAATGTCTCATTTGTTGATTGTCTTGATGCTTGTCTGCAATGATTGTCATGAACATAGTCCACTTGAATCTGCCTTGATGCATGGCGCTTGCAGGAATTTGCCGAGTTCTCCTCCAACCCTCCTAGCTAGTCGGCTAGGGAGTCTAGGAAGTGACTGGCCAACCCCTCAGTGTCTCATCCCAGCCCCAAGAGGGCTAGGAAACAACCCATTAAGGACTAGGCCAAGAAACAAGGAACGCCAAGTAAGGCATCAGGCAGACCAATGATAAGAGACCCTAGCAGCATAGCCCCTGGTCCAACCAGCCCTAGGACCATACCACCAATAGCCCCTTCGCCCCAGTCAGCCGTACCTAGTGCGGTGCCGACTGGGCCAAGTCCAGCACCACCTACTGTTGCGCCTACAAGCCCGACAATAGGCGGTGCCTCACCGCCGAGTAGGCCTTCGAGCCCTTTGCCGATTGCCTCCACCCTCAGTGCACAGAGGTTGAGGTTCAAGACTTCCAAAAGGTATAGAATCCTTGACTTTGGAAAGTCTCAAGTTGTCTCACAATATCTTGATTGTATCATAATCTTGCAGGAAGCCAAGTGACGCTGATCCCAAAGGGACAGCGCCACCGACCCCCGTCATTGTCTCTGTCATGATTGAGGCTGAGCCTGCAGAACCCCAACCTAAGCCGAGTGCTGTCCCAACCCCCGAGGTCGAGACAACACACTTGGCCTTGCCACAAACTTTGCCTAGTCGGGACACCACAGCTGAAGTCCCAATCACCGAGCCCATCGAGGAGTTAGCGCCACCAGTTGATCTAAGACATAGGACTTCCTCTCCTCTGCTCTCCACATCTTCAGAAGATAATGACCTCCCCAGGATTGAAGCTCCTCCTCCAAATTTCCCCTGGGTATTCTACTAGGTCACCCTGGAGGGAGACGAGCAAACCTTTGAGCTGAACGAGGAGGCTGCCCAGAGGGAGCGAGTCAAAATGATGGAATCCGCTATTCTGGCTTCAAGGAGTGTCTAGGTATGCAATTTGGCCAATTGTGTCTGCTGATTAGCTGATCTTTGAATCTTCTGCTTTTGTAACTTGCACTATCTATTTATCACCTGACTCGTGCAGCAAGTCGTTGAACGCTCTGAAAAGATGGGTAAAGTTCTTTCCCAACTTGCTCCCCAACTCGCTCAATTTAATCAACTCCAGGCCACCAAGGATGAGCTAGAGAGAAACCAACAAGGAGAGGGAAGACTGGCTGAAGGACTCGGTGAACAAGCTCCGGGATGAAAATTGGGAGAAAATAGGGACCATCAGAAGTTATGTTTCCCCTTTGCCCGAGTAGCTCTAGTCATCCTCTCTATGCTTCTAATCCTTTACCTTGTTTGGCTGTAGCTCTAGAGACAAATCTGAATAATCAATCCCGTAAGATCGAACCCCTGAAGAAGGAGCTAAAGGAGCTCGAGAAGGCAAAGTACAAGGTCGACACCGAGTATGCAAGTAAGCTTCATATCTGCTCTTGCATTCAACCTGGCTAGATATCCAAATCTGCTTATGTTCCTCCTCTGTGTGATCAGCTTTCAAGGCTAATTCGCAGATCCAATTCGGTGCCTTTGCTATGGAGATAAAGGTAATCAAGGAATCGCGAGATATCATAGTGGATTCTGCGAACACTTTATTAGACATCATGTAGCCCGGTCTAGCCGGATCCAGCTCCAGTTCAATTGCCCAAGTAGCACAACGTCTTGAAGAGGCTCCAGCCCTTCTGAAAAGATATGCTTCTAAGCACTCCGCCGTGGGGGGTAGATACTGAGGTAGTCAGTGAGGGCTTTGCTAAGGTCACTACCCCAAAGGAGGGCTTGGAACTGGTTAGCTAGGTAAGGCCTACTGCACAGGCAATCACCGAGGATCTTCCATTGTAATCATGATCTTTTTAAGCTGTCGGTGTTCGAGGAAAATAAAAGGCAATGTATAGATTGTAAATGCTTTTGGTGTTTGTTGTTATATCTTGCTGAGTATGTGATCCTATCTTAGCCATCATTAATTTTATTCGACTAGCCGGTTTACGCCGAGTGAGTAGAGATCAACTTAAAAAGGCGTTTGTCCCATAAGGCTATACTTGGCAAAAATTTAGCATAATCATTATAAAACTTCATGACTTAGATAAAATCGACTCAAACATTAATAGCAAGAGATATGTTATTCTCATGTAGCCCCTGACTCACTACTCGGTTGGAACAATCGGCGTAGTGAGTCAGAGTAAAAAACTTTATCTATATATGTATAAACATAGTAGAATACTAAGGTATAGAAAAGACGTAGCTGTTCTATGTTCCATGAGTTGTTGATTAGGATTCCATCTTCAGTCTTCAGCCGGTAAGCACCCGGACGTTTCACCTCAGCGATAATTGTTGATGCTTTGTATCGGCAATAATTATATGGGGCTACTCGTGAGACCTAAACTTGATGGATTGCAAAGGAACACGAAATGAGTTTATGATGGTTCAGGCCCTCAAGGTGAGGTAATACCCTACTTCCAGCTATTGTGTATTGCCTTTGAGGTTTCTCTGATGAAATTTTGTATGTTGATCTCTCTTTTGTTGCTCTGCCCCAGGGGGCTCCTTGCCTCCCTTTATATACTGAGGGGGTAAGGTTACATGATAGGAATCCTAGTCAGACTTAACCAATGGATTTCCTTCTAAGAATACAACATACCTGACTAGGACTATATCCCTTTCCTTATCATACAAGGTAATACGCACTGAGTCCTGTTGTATCCCAAATTACAGGATTTGGTCCATCCTCTATCCGAATGGCCACAAAGCTTCCCATGAGGTACCTAGGGCCCATGGCCTCCACAGTAGCCCCTCAGACCTTCATAGTTGAGTTATAGCTAGTGCGGAGTGCTCATCCTCCTTGGTGAAGATTTCTCGAGTGCGTTGCTCCCGAGTACCCATTGTCCGAGAACCTGTTCTCCCAGTCCGGCTTCATATCAACTGCAACGAGCATGAAGGCTTCATTAGAAAAAATCAGAATAGTGTATGCCGAATAGGTGCACCTATTAGGTGTAGCCCCCGACTTTGTGCTTAATTGTGAAACAATTAAACACAAACTCAAAGATTTTTAACCCTCAATTTTTTCCCGAAGTAGTACAGTTCTCCAGAATAGACTTCTTTAGCATCATATCAGGCTGGTGGAAATATTTGCTGCCAGGGCAATTTAGTTAAGCATAGTAAAAGCCGAGTGTCGATGTTTTGTCGTCAGCAATAATAATATGGGGCTACTCTTGAGACCTAAACTGATGGATTGCAAAGAACACGAAACAATTTATCTAGTTTAGGCCCTCAAGGTGAGTAATACCCTACTTCCAGCTTTGTGTATTGCTCGAGGTTTCTCTGGTGAGATTGTGTTGTTTTCTCAGTGAGAGCTTTTGCCCCATGGGGCTCCTTGCTCTCCTTATATACTGAGGAGGCAAGTAACAAAGTAGGAATCCCAGTCAGACTTGACAAAGGGATTTTCTTCTAGGAATACAACGTACCCGACTAGGACTATATCCCTTCCTTACATACAAGGTAATATGCACCAAGGTGGCCACCAAAGCTTTCCCATGAGGTACCAGCCTATGGCCTCCACCAATAAATGAATGGCCCTCCCATAAGGGAGATAATTATGCTTGTCTTTGGTGGTCTCAATTTTTCTCTAAAAGGAGATCTGCCCACCGAAAAGCCGGCCAACAAACATTACAACTGTATAACGATTGCAAACTTCGAAGATATCTGCCGACTCGATAGTTGCGAACATCCCTTGCGTTCTTCCAACGATCTATTCTCGACCAGTTGGCCTTCGTTGACTTGTCTTTTGAGTGGGCCCAAAACTCGGGGGTGCAGCCGAAACTCCAACTCGGATGGTTAGTATGGCCTTGCACCAGTAGACTAAAATAAAGGGGATTGCCTATGGCCCCGACTTAACCGTGATTGTAGAGACTAGATAACGGATGGCCAAATCCTCTATCCGAGTTGGCCACAATGCTCCCATGAGGTACCCAGGGCCCATGGCCTCCAATTCCTCCAAGTTCATCGATTTTTTTGGAACATATCTTCCCAAATCTCACTGTGTAGCAAACTGTTTGCATCCGCTAGCATCTTCTTCTAGCTCCTTGCAAATCCATCCATTCCTAGTGAGAAAACCAACCGAAGGGAGGAATTAGTAAACCATTACTAACCTGCCCATAACCGAGGGTTGTGGCATCTCTGCCCAGAGGGCTGGTACCATCTGTTACCCACAAGACAAATACTTGACTGCACGTCAGCCATGCATTCACGATACCAGAAAGGTACCCCAAAAAGCAAAGATCATGACGCAAACCTTTCACCCAGGCCTGAACCTAGACAAAGGAACCCGACGCCACACCCCCCATCTGAAGACCGATCAGATCCCTTGACAGGTAGACATGGTCATGCCGCGGCGTAGCATGCTCGACACCCCGAGTGGTCTTCATTTGCCAAAGACATCGTGACACAACTAGACTTCATTTGCCTGCTATCCCGTATTCCTTCGCCTAAGCCGTCTGAGCTATGTTCAAAGCCTTACCCATTAGATATTTGTAGTGTGTTTATGCTTTGCAACAGTGGCCCAAAAAGACTTGGCCCTTATGTTCAGCCAAGGGTGAAACAGAACCAACTGCTGCACCTGGAGCCTAGCCGAAAACAGGGTTTTGGAATTTTGAGAGGAGAGTTCATCCGGTTATTGGCTAAACCAGCCATTGTATATCCAGACATCCAATATGGAGACAAATTATAACGCAAATCTAGATCATTGCAAAGAACAAATTATGTATGTTTCTAATTAAAGCATGGCCTAAGCATTAACGCTAAAAATCTAGTAAACCAGCACATATAGAGTTCTCACTAGCTAGTTTTGTTACCTAGGTTGACAAAAGAATCATATACAAATAATAAGGCTATAACAAGTATAGGTATGGCTAAATAAAATAGTTATAAACACGGTAATTTTAATAAGTGAAATGCAATATTTTAAATCAAAGTACTTTTCGGAAATAGAAATTCAATATGCTCAAGGAGAGCTTGACTTGCCTTGCTCAAAGAAGCGGTCTTCCGATGTTTTGATCTACACTTCTGGATCCTTTGAAATGACCACAGCTCATCAGACACACAAGATGAAGCTAAAACACTAAGCAATACATGAAAAGCACATATTTGGATTCTTCATGATTTAATAAAAATTTAGAGACTTGAACTGGTCAATTTAGAGTTTGTATGGCCAAGTTATGGCCATCCGAAGTTTAAATGAAATTTAAGTTTCTAAAATTTATGATTTATTGGAATTATTTTTGTATTGGAATCACATTTATTGCATTAGCGCCTTGGAGAGAGAAATCGAGCGGCTGACATGTGGGCCCCACACATCAGTCTCAAGGTAAGGCTGAAAGGCGGGCCCCACGGGTTGCCACACTAGCTGCCATGCAGGAGGAGCTGCTGATGCAGCACCAACATGGTTGCCACATCAGCGGCCATGTGGGACTTGAGCCGGCGGTGCACGAGACCCGGTGATCACTAGCGTTTGGCCACACGGTGTAGGTTGCGGAGGACACTGCGAGAGAGAGTTCGGCGAGAGGATCCTCACAACGGGCATGACAAAGGTGGAGGTGGCTAGAGAAGGCCGGCGGTGAGGTTGAGGCAGTTGGGGTCCGTGGTGGTTAGGGCTGCCAGAGTTTGGCAAGCTTCGAGCAAGGTAGAGGTGAGCTGACATAGATCTCAATGCTGCGGTGCCAGTGAGTTGAAAACGTGTCCGGGCGATGCTTCGGTGGGGCAGGAATGGTGGCTGGAGGAGCTTCGGCTAGGCGGAGGGAGAAGATGATGTGGAAGGCGGGGTTTCAGTGGTCATTGGGTGGTTTTGAGGCGATGCTGAGGCACGGAAGGAGGAGGAGATGCCGTTAATGATGTCAGGTGTCGATCTGGCGAGGAGAAACAGGTGGCCAGAGCTCGTCGGGTTTGTAGGAGAGAGGAGGTGGCGTGGGGAGATAGGGCGGGGATGCGGGAGTTCGAATTCAGGCAAAAAGAAAGGAAGTGGAGGCCGAGGGGGTCAACTTATAGGCCAAGGAGAAGGAGGAATGGTGCCGACGAACTTGGCCAGGGCCATCAATGGCGGATGAAAAACATGGGCGAATTCCTTAGTGATTCAAGGCGCAATTGATTGGGGAATCTTAGGGGAAATGAAGATGGATTGGTGGGGAATGTTCCCCCAATCAATTTGGTCGCGCGGTCAGCGGGCGGCGGAATTTGGGATGGCGGCTAGGGCTTCGGCGAGATAGAGAGGGAGCGGTGGCATCCACAGGTAGGATAAGGCCCTGACGAGTGGGTCCCACTCATCGGCAGCTACGGCCATGCAACGCCGGTTTGGGCCAAGGAGGCCAAGGCGGCCTGGGCGGAGGAGGTGGCCTAGAGAGAGAGAGAGACGGCCCAGGTGAGAGGAGAGGAGAGGAGAGGAGGGAAAAGGCCGTGGACCAGGCGAGAGAGAGAGGGATGTTCGGCTGGAAACGTGTAACACCCTAAAATCACCCTAAGTTATAAATTGTGCTCTAACACATTTTCTAGAAATATGAAATTACAAATAGAGCCATCAACCAATTAAAAATCCCCAAGAATAAATCCAATTTGGCTTGTGGGTATTTTTTCTTAAATTCCCCATGTCCTAATATGCACTCTCAATTTTTACTGGAATTTTCAGAGCACAAATATGAATTTTATGGAAATAAAAACAATTTCTAGAGTTTTCTAACAAGAAAAACCTAAAAGAAACCCTGTTCTCTTCCTGGGCCGAGTTCGGCCCAGCTCTCTCTCTCTCTCTCTCTTGCCCCCGTGCACCGGCTTGCTGCCTCCTCACCACCCCACGCTACTCCTGGGCCAGCCCAGCCGCGACGCTTGCACAGACCAGCCCACCGCTGCCGCAGACTAGCCATGGACAGGTGGGGCCTGCCTGTCATCCCCTATGTCCAGCCGCCCCGCCACACCCGGTGATCCCCTCCTCCTCCACCATTCGCCCATCGCTGGTCGTTTCTCCCTGAATTGCATCTCCCCCATCAATTCCCCCACAAATCCAGCCCAGATTTCATCTCTAATGCGCGGGCGAGCTTAATTCCCCATCAATGGTGCCACCAAATTCAACGGCGAGTGTAGCGTCCAAAAAATATACAACCATTTCCACTCACAAGTGCATTAATCCACGTCCTAGGAGGTGAGGCACACAATACAAAGTCGTTTAATATCAGAGTATATAAGCGGAAGCAATAATATAATATTTATTACATGGCGACCAAAGGCCCAAAACAGTAAAGATAAATGAGTAAAGTCCAAAAACTAAAAGAGCTAGGGACCAGGCCCACAGGTACTTCATGGAAGGTACGAGCTAGACATCGAAGCCTTCTTCTCCAAAGCACTCTACATCTGCATGGGAAAAATGGAGCAAGACTGAGTACCTCCAATGTACTCAACAAATCACACACAGGAATGAAAATTTAATGATATAAGGTGTACAGAGGGGATTTTGTGGAGGCCATGGGCCCCAGGTACCTCATGACAAGCATATGGGCCACTTGGACAGAGGATGTCCTAGCCTTGTAATTAGAGATATGATAGAACTCAGCAGACTTAACCTTGTACGACAAGGAAAATACAGTCCTAGTCGGGCAAGTTATATCTCTAAGAGGAGATCCCTTGGCCGTAGTCCGGCTGGGACTCCTACCTTGTACCCCTATCCCCCAGTATATAAGGGGAGGCAGGGCACCCCCTGAGGGCATACAGAGATTCATCAGAATCATACATCATCAAAGGAATACGTCACAACTGGAAGTAGGGTATTACCTCGCATTGAGAGCCTGAACCAGTATAAACTCCCCGTGTTCCTTTGCAATCCATCGAGTTTTGGTCCGATGAGTAGCCCTATATTCATATTGCCAGTGTAAAACATCGACAGTTGGCACGCCAGGTAGGGGTTTCGGCGAGATCAACCTCAACAAGCTCGATGGATTTGACTGCTGGAGTCGACGGCACCAAATTCTCCCTTGGAGACACGATCACTTCGGGAGCCTCGACTTCATCGCCGACAAGTTCGGCAACCTCACCCTAGCCGGCTCGGACTCGATCCAATCTGCCGGGAAATTAGCCTACTCTGCACCAGTCAGCCCACATGATGCTGCAGCAACCCTCGTCGACTTGCTGCAGCAATCTTCCACTTGTCCGGGTCTTGGGACAACTCTTTCCTTCTGGGTTCGACTCGGACTCGGCCTTGAGCTGGCCGGGATCGAGCTAGGAAGGGGAGAGATCGTCAATCTCCAGTGCAGACTCAGCAACACCACAGATATCTACAATCTACATCCCACGCGGCAAACCCGATCCCCTACAGTTCTATTCGGACATGGCCTAGAGCCATTCGAGATTGGATCTAGGGAGGTCGGAGTTGTAATTACACTGATCAACTACTCCGATTCCGACTCCTAGTCGGACAGCAGTCTAAACGGCAAGTCGGACAGTAGTTCGGCAAGCTTCTCACTGCCACGTGAAGTCTTCATGATATCCAAGGGTTCAGGTCCCACTCAGGAATCACGCCGACTACGCGAGTAGCAAGAGGAGGAGGCCCGCTGACTGCAAGAACAACAAGAGGAAGAAGCAAGACGCCTGCACACCCGCAACGAAGACCTACGCAGGGCTAGGTGGACTGCTTAGTAACAAATCCTCCAAACCCGAGTCGGCGACCACAACGTCTTCATTACTCCTCAACAGAACATCGTGGCCGCTGCAACTCTACTGGATACACTCTAGTTCGGGCCTGATCACCAGGCCACCCCGACGATAGCAAGGATAAAAGCCATGATCACTACTGCTGCATGCCAGCAGCGTTAATAGTCGGGCGATACACTTATACCAACTAACAAGTCGGCTTCCCCAACGGCAATCTCATCCGCCCGGACGTGACGCCGAGCAGCCGGCTCCAGTAAGCCACACACGGAGTCATGCCAGACGTCACTCGGCAACCTCAACAACAAGCGGCGGCGTCAAAACAACCGTCAGGACAACTAGGATCTCCAAGGCCAACTACGGCGTGCCACGAATGAGAGGAAGACGAGCAACGCCAACTGGAAGACGAGAACGAGCACTTCGGCCTCTAGCACTAGTAGTTTCACCGTCGCAGTCGGAGCCAGAGTCCTCATGCAGATGAAGGAGTACCGGCCTTCACCAAGAAGGTACAACAAGTCGACTGGCCATTAGGTTTCAAGCCGACTAGAATTGAAAAGTATGATGGGAAGACCAACCCCTAGTCTTGGCTCATAGTCTACACTTTGGCGATCTGAGCAATCGGAGGAGATCACAAAGCTATGGCTAAATACCACCCAATCGCTCTGGCCGACTCGGCGAGGACATGGCTGACAGGACTCCCAAAGCGATCAATTGGCTCCTGTGAGAACTCCGGGAACATTTCATCGCCAACTTTCAGGGAACATACGGGAGGCCATCTTCCGAGTACGACCTATATCAGTTACATCAAAGAAAGAACGAGTCTCTTCGTGACTTCATCAAGAGGTTTTCTGAGAAGAACTCAATCCCGAAGATCAAGGACGAGGTCGTCATCGCCGCCTTTTGAAAAGGAGTCAAAGACACCTTGTTCATCGCTAAATTCACTCAGAAGTCTCCTAACTCTGTCAAGCTCTATTCGACATGGTGAACAAGTACTCCAACTCAGCCGATGCTGTTGTCGAGGCCCTCGATGACAAAAAGGCACCCTGACAGAAGGAGCCGAAGGACACCGATGATGCGACCTCGACTAAAGCTGGTGTGGCGCCTCCCCGACTAGGTGGAAGGCCACCATGTGCATACGGCACCCAATCCCAGGATCAGTAGTCGGGTGCGCACAACAATGATACAACTCAGAGTTACAATAAATACATAACAGAGTACACATATATATATACAAGGAGATCCATCCAGGACAGACCCGGGATGGGCAAAATAATCAACAGGTAAACTAGCGAAAACAGCAAAAACAGGGCGGAAGCTGGACAAAAACTACACCACAGGCTCGGTTGGGAACTAGACTCGAAACCTTCAGAAGTCTTCGTAGTCAGCCTGGTCTTGGAGGAACTCGGCAACAGTCGGATCTTCGTCTTCATCTCCAAAACCTACTATACATATATATGAACAAGGTGAGTACTTTCGTACTCAGCAAGCCGGGAAAAGATGCCATGTTGGCTAGACAGAAAGGCTAAGGGTTTGTTTGCGAAAATTGCCTTTAGAAACTCTTTTCTTTGCAAACACTAGTGAGATCCAAATTGTAGTTGTCGGAAAGAGGCTCACGCCTCGATCCATTCCGCAAGTTGCTTTTCAACAACTCGCCACTTAATGAATCAAGCATAATCATACATGTTCTTATCATCTTTTACTTCGCATTTGCTGGTCCTGTATCTCCCGAGTAGCTACAACCACTCGTTGACCCTGAGACTCGGCTACAACCAAATCTCAGCTGTGGCACTTAATGCCCGCTACGCTGGCTACAACCAGCTAGCTAAGGTGGCTTCCCTGGCTACAACCCGGGAGCACAACTTGATCAACTTGCTGCCCTGGCTACAACCCGGGAGCATGATCTTCATCCTGTTTACTTTTCATTCACTTGATTATGGTGCTTAACACCCCGGATCACACAGACCCGTTTCTGGCCACACAGGCCTTCTGTTTGCTCACTCGGCAAACTCTGGTCACGGTTCCCTTTCCATCAAACACTTTCACAAATCACTGGCAAACAAATCTACGCTATGGGGATCACCTTACATCGCCCTTAACCGTGGGCACGGCTGTTCAAACAGTTCTGCTAATCTCTGCAGAGGGTGTGTGCTTTACCCATCCGACACGAAAATTACACCGAGTACTGGCCTGTACCCAGAAATTCGTGACAAGGCCATTTCCAAAGCTAGTCTAGGGTTATCCAATGCCAGCCGAAAGATCCACACAGGATTCATTGGTCGGCACTGAACTTCCCTAAACCTACTATTTACTCGGCCAGGGGCATCCCATAATACCCGTATGGTCGCACTGTAAGATGCTCAGATGGAATCCCCAAAGGAAACGGTCCTTATCGGTAATACATAGCCATGCCACACAGGCGCTGTTTCTGTACACCAAGATTTTCAAAAGCTGTCTTTATTTCACAAAACGCGCCGGTACACAAGGTATCGGGTTTTCCAATCAATTTAGTAAAACCCAATGTTTTCCCAAACGACAAACAACGATGCAGAACTAAGCCATTCTACTCGGCATCGTATCCTCAGATAGGATGCTAGCGTGCCATTTGTGGGGTTCTCAAGGGAGAAAATATACCAACATCCTACCAAATATGTGCGGCTACTGGGTAGGTCCATCGGTTTCGCTTGTAAACCGAGGCCAACAGTTTAAAAAGGTGTAAACTAAGCATGCATATATTTTCCAAACAACATAGTTTTGCATATATGGGAAACAATATGATCAAAGAGGCTTGCCTTGTTCCAAGGAGGGGTCTTCTTCGGCGAAGGCGGCTTCTGGATCGTGCACCGGTTCAGGCTCTGAACAAGCAGAAAGAAACACTGATAAGCAGGAGAAGTAAAACACCAAGAAAAGATCAAGAAGTAGTCGGCTGCAGAAAATGTGGCAGTCGGCTGAACCAGGCTTGCGAACCAGGCGACAGAGCTCCAAAGCTTGAGAGAAGAACAAGAACTCAGCAGAGCTGGAGCTGGCCGGTTTGCAAAACAAAGGAAGAAGGAGCATGGATGGCTCAATATATAGCCGGCGTGCAAGAGTGAGGCACGGTGGAGCTGGGCAACGGGTAGGGAGATAAAGTCAAAGTGAACTGACAAAGGATTTGACAGGGAGTGACCTTGGAGTCCAACTGGTCAGAGGAGTTGGCAGGCACTGTAGCTGCGAGGAGACATTAAGGTCAAGGCTAGGACAGATTGGGGAAATCTCACTTGACAGGGCTTCGGACTGACCACTAGTCCAAGCGATGCAGCAGGTTATTGTCCATCGGTCCAAGCGGTGCTGAGGGCAGGTGAAGACTGGTTCTTCTCCACTTTTTGGTAGTCGGCGTCCAACGGGCGGGTGCAACTCGGGGGACAAGGAAACAACAGGTCTCAACAAGGTAGTCGGCCACTTCACAGTGCCTACTCGGCAGCAAGGAGGTCCGAGTAAAACAAAGGAAAGGGCAGGATACAAGGACTGAGTAGCAATCTACTCGGCTCACGGGAGAAGGTAGTCGGCTGGCCAGGGAGAAAAACTGGGGCACAGCTGACAGGACAGGAAGGGAGCTCGGGAAAACAAAGACTAGCGGGAAAAGAAAAATGGGTCGTTACAGCTGGGAACCGCAAACGCAAGTTAGATGGCTTCACTATGGCAGTCGATCACAACCGTCTTTGACCTTCAACAATTGGAGATTATCAGAACAACAAGTGACATGTTCGGGGGCTCACAAGCTCAAACGCAAGGATGGCATCCCCACTCCCAAATATCGAACAACTAAGTTGCTTTCTGATAAATATTTCCTCACTTGGCCTCGCCAATGCCACAGCCGCTTACACCTAATAGGTGTACAAGTTGCACTTTTTTTTGTTTTTGCTCTTAAATGATTACAAAAGTACTCGAGTAGCATAAATTCCGATCCGTGAAACTTTGCTCCACGAAAGACGAACTCAAGTCACCCAAAATGCATGTCTGGGAAAGAGCCATGAGCCAACTCCCGACGCTAGGGGGCTATGACTAGTCGGGCAGAGTGCTTAAATGTAAGGGGTCAACTACTCGAGGAAATTAATATCAATAAGAGGAAGAACACGTATTTACATATATTGTAAAATACATAAATATTATTCAGGTGATTGTTTCAATCATCAGATGCTACTCATCCGATATGTTTATAATGCAGAACCAGTTCCGGATACGCGTGACAGGAACTCAGGGCTACGAGCCTATCTCCTATGCTCAGGGGCTGGACCAGTCTACCAAGATACACTTGGAGTGTGACGCTTCAAAAATCACTCGGAATGGTCCATGAGGGCCACTGACCGAGTACTTGTGCTAGTCGGGATGTCATCTTCCTTGGCTACGCTCCATATGTGGGCTAATAACCGACCTCCGGTGCCAGTCGGGGCTCGGGTACCACTTGGCTAGGTGAGGTACGCTCCGTAAGGGTCGCCAGCTGAATCCTACGCTAATGCTAGATTTGGGTACCTTATTTGATCACAACTCTGCTGGGTAAAGTACGCCCCATGAGGGTCGCCAGCCGAATTCTACGCTAATGCGAGGTTCAGGTACTGACGATGCTGAGGGCTCCATTTGACATCCCCAACATGCCATCCGGGTCATGGCCGACATCAACGACCTGCTCGATGAAGCTTGCACATCTGGAGAGGAAGAAATACCTCCAGCCCAAAGAGCTCATCAACTGGCGCCCCATCATTGATGAGTCAATCCCCTCTCTAGGCACCCACGAACTCGTGGTTTTTGCTTCTTTCTTCAATCGGGGATTTGCTCTTCCCGCTGCCGATTTTCTCCGCGGTTTCCTCGATTACTATAAAATCAAGCTCATCCACCTCAACCCAAATCCCATCCTCCACTTCAATCTTTTTCGTTTTCTCTTCCACGTCAAGCCACAGTCATCCAAATCCAAACCCCAGCTAATAGGGGGAGCAGGCCTTCAACTCAGCAACGAGATGAAGAAGGCCTATCTCCATGTTCCCCTCAAGACCTCACTGAAAGGTGGCACCAGGAGTGGTTCTACTGCACAAACCTCTAGCCCTCCTTGCCGCCCTTCATAGGAAATCCCCCCATGGTCCTAGAGAGCTGGACAGCACTCCCCACGCCCGCCGAGACAGACTAGGTGATGCTGCTGCTGGAAAGAATTGAAGCCTTGAAGGACAAAGGGCTGACTGGGCCATGGGTGGCACGAGCCTTCCAGCATCGGTGGATTCAACCCCTAAAGGCTAGGTTACACCTCGGCTACAACTACTAGGGGAAGAAGGACCCAACTCGGGAGTGCTCTGACTTCGTCGACAAGGATGTCGTCACCGACACCTTGCTTGGCTACTTCATCATTGGAGTCGTTGGGACCCTAGACGTTGAGAGGGCTCCCAAGCCCTACTACCAGGCAGGCACCGGCCGGCGGTAATGTCTTGTTTGTTGATTATCTTGATGTTTGTCTGCGATGGTTGATATGACCATAGTCCAATTGAGTCTGCTTTGATGCATAATGCTTGTAGGAATATGCTGAGTTCTCATTGAACCCTCCCAGCCAGTCGGCTAGGGAGTCTAGGAAGCGGCCACCCAGCACCTCAGTAGTCCAGCCCAGCCCAAGAGGGTTGGGAGGCAACCTATGACGGACAAGGCAAGGAAAAAGAGTATGCCGAGTAAGGCATCAGGCGGTCCCATGATAAAGGACTCCAGCAGCGCAGCCCATGCACCGTCCTGCACCAGAACCCTACCGCCGACTTCTCCTTCTACCCAATCGGCCGTACCCAGTGAGGTGCCGACTAGTCCAATTCGTGTACCTCCTACTGCCGCGCCTCTAGGCCCGACAGCTAGCGGCGCATCTCCTCTAAGTAGGCCTTCAAGCCTCTCGCCGACCACCTCCACCCCTGGTGCACAGGGATGGAGATTCAAGACTTCCAAGAGGTATGGAATCCTGAATCTTGAGAAAATCTTGAGTTGCATTGCAATATCTTGATTGTAGTATGATCATGCAGGAAGCCAAATGATGTTGATCCCAAAGGGACAGCAGCACTAACCCCCATCGCCATCACCGTCCTGACTGAGGCTAAGCCCATAGAGCCCCAGCTCGAGCCGAGTGCTGGTCCAGTCCCTGAGGTTGAGCCAACCCACTCGGCTAGGCCACAAACTTCGCCTAGTCGGGACACTACAGCTAAAGCCCCAATTGCCGATCCCACTAAAGAGCCAGCACCACCAGAAGATCCAAGGCCTACGACTCCCTCTCCTCCACTATCCTTGTCCTCAAAAGACAATGACCTCCATAGGCTCGAAGCCCCTCTGCCAAAATTTCCCCGGGTGTTCTATTGGGTCTCCCCGGAAGGAGATGAAGAAACCTTTGAATTAAACGAGGAGGCAGCCCAAAGGGAGTGAGTCAATCTGATGGAGGCCACCATTCAGGCTTTATGGAGTGTCCAGGTACACCATTCGACCAACTATGTTTGCAACTTCAAGTTGATTGACTGATCTTGTATCTTCTACAATTGCAACTCGTCTTGTCTGATAATCATCCGACTTGTGCAAAAAGTTGTTGAGAGATCCAAGAAGATGGGCAAGGTTCTTACCTAGTTTGCTCCTCAAATCACTCAACTCAACCAGCTGCAGGCCACCAAGGACGAGCTGGAGCGAACTAGCAAGGAGAGGAAGGATTGGCTAAAGGACTCGGTCAATAAGCTTCGGGATGAGAATTGGGAAAAAATAGGGACCATCAGAGGTAAGTTCCCCTTCTTCCTGAGTAGCTCCAGTCATCCTCTCTGTGTTTCTAATCTTCAGTCTTATTTGGCTATAGCTTTAAAGACAAATCTGAATAATCAATCCTTGGAGATCTAGCACCTGAAAAAGGAGCTAAAAGAGCTCGAGAAGGCGAAGTCCAAGGTCGATGCCGAGTATGCGAATAAGCTGCATATCTGCTCTTGTACCCTGCCCGACTAGATACCTAGACCTGCTTATGCTTCTCTTCTATATGAGCAGCCTTCAAAGCCAATTTGCAGATTCAATTCGGTACCTTTGCTAAGGAGATCAAAGTAATAAAGCATTCATGGAATATCATAGTAGATTCCACGAAGACTTTGTTAGACATTATGCAGCCAGACCTGACCAGATCTAGCTCAAGTTCTGTCTCCCAGGTGGCTCAATGTCTTGAAGAGGCTCTAGCCCTCTTGAAAGAATATGCTACTGAGCACGCCACCGTAGGTATCGCCCAAGCATTGGCCATGACGAAGTCTCTCTACCCCCGGGTAGATATTGAAGTAGTCAGCGAGGGCTGTGCTGAGGGCACCACCCCGGAGGAAGGCTTGGAGTTGATCAGCCAGGTCAGGCCGACTGCCCGAGCAATTGCCGAAGATCTACCATTGTGAACATAAACTTTTAAGTAGTCGATGTTCGAGGAGAAAAATAATGTGTACATATTGTAAATGCTTTTGTTATTTATTGTAATGTCTCGCTGAATACATGTTCTATCTTTGCCATCATTAATTTTACCCGACTAGCCAATTTTTGCCGAGTGAGTAGAGATCAACTTTAAAAGGCGTTTGTCCCATGAGACTATACTCGGTAGAAACTTAGCATAATTGTGGAGGCCATGGGCCCTAGGTACCTCATCACAAGCATATGGGCCACTCGGATAGAGGATGGGCCGAGACTTGTAATTAGAGATATAGTAGCACCCGGCAGACTTTGCTTTGTACAATAAGGAATATATAGTCCTAGTCGGGTAGATTGTATCTCTAAGAGGAGATCCCTTGGCCGTATCCGGCTGGGACTCCTACCTTGTACCCCTATCCCCCAATATATAAGGGGAGGCAGGGCGCCCCCTGAGGGCACGAGCTCATAGAAGCAGACAAAAATCCTCAAAGGAATAACACCACCAATGGATGTAGGGTATTACCTCGCATCGAGGGCCTGAACCAGTATAAACCTTTCCTTGTTCCTTTGCAATCCACTGAGTTTCCCCTTGCCGAGTAGCCCTATAATCATATTGCCAGTGTAAAACATCGACAGTTGGCGCGCCAGGTAGGGGCTTCGGCGAGATCTACATCAACAACTTCGATGGATCCAGCAACAGGAGTCGACGGCAACAAATTCTCCCTCGGAGACACAATAAATTTCGGAAGCCTCGACTTTGTCGCCGATCAGATCGGCCATCTCACCTTGGTCGACGCAAATCCAATCCAATTGGCCGAAGAACCAGCCCACTCCATGCTAGTCGGCCCACAAGACGCTGCAACAACCATCATCAATCTGACGCAACAATCTTCTACTTCGTCAAACCTCGGGACAACTCTCTCCTTTGGTGTCCGACTCACGCTAGGCCTTGAGCCGGACCGGGTTGGGCTAAGAAGGGGAGAGATCGTCAATTTCCCGCATAGGCACGGCAACGCCGTGGATCTACATCTTATGCGACAGACCCAATCCCCTACAATTCAGTTTGGAGACGGCTCAGAGCTGTTTCAGATTGGATCTAGGGAGGTCAGAGTCGTTCTTACACCAATGAACTTCTCGGACTCTGACTCCAGGTCAAACAACGGTTCGAACACCAGTTCGGACTCCACTCTGGCGAGTTTCCTTCTGCCCCGCGAGGTCTTCATGGCTTCAACCCCTCCACTAGAGGTACGCCGACTACAAGAGGAGCAGCAAGAAGAGGCACGCTGACTACGTCAATAGGAGGAAGCTGACCGCAAGGCTCGCAACGACGAGCTACGCAAGGCTGGGTGAACTACTCAGCAACAGATCCTCCAGACCAAAGTCGGCGACCACGATGCCTTCGTCACACCACAACAGAACGTCGTGGCCACTGCAACCCTACTGGACACACTCCAGCTTAGGCCTGATCACCAGGCCACCCCGACTATCGCCAGGATCAAGGCAATGATTATAGCAGCTGCCTGTCAGCAGCACCAGCAGTCAGGCAACACACTTGTACCGACCAACAGGTTAGGTTCTCTAGCAGCAGGCTCATCTACATTAGCACGATGCCGGGTGGCTGGTTCAAGTCAGCCATATGAGGAGTCGTGGCAAACATCACTCGGCAACACCAATAACAACGATCGGTGGTGTCACCAGAATGACCGCGGTTCAACCAAGACCTCCGAGTCCGTCTACAACGCGACCTCCGCCACAACATCAACGCTTGGTGCCGTGAACGCGCAGAGAACGAGCGCCGCCGACTGGAGGATGAGCACGAGCGTTTCGGTCTTCACCATGAGCGGTTTAACCACTGCGGTTGGAGCCGTAGCCCTCACGAAGATGAAGGCGTTCCAGCTTTCACCCACGAGCTACAGGACGTTGATTGGCCGTTGGGTTTCAACCCTACGGGGATCGAGAAATACGACGACAAAACCAACCCCGAATCCTGGCTAACCGTATACACCCTGGCAATCCGAGCTACCGGGGGTGACCATAAAGCCATGGCTAACTACCTCCCAGTCGCCCTGGCCGACTCAGCGAGGACATGGCTAATAAGGCTCCCGAGGCGGTCGATCGGTTCCTGGGGAGAACTCAGGGAGCGGTTCATCACTAACTTTCAAGGGACCTACGAGAGGCCGTCTTTCGAGCACGATCTATATCAGCTGCACCAGAAGAAGAACGAGTCTCTGCGCGAATTTATCAAGAGGTTCTCCGAGAAGCGCAACCAGATCCCAATGATCAAGGACGAGGCCGTCATCGCCGCCTTCCGCAAGGGAATAAAGGATCATCACGAAGTTCACTCGGAAGCCACCAGCCTCTGTCCGGGCTCTCTTCGATATGGCAAACAAATACGTCGACTCGGCCGAAGCGGTCGCAGAGGCCCTCGACAAGAAGAAAGAGTCACGACAGAAGGACCAGAAGGAGAAAGCCGACAACGAGCCATCACAAAACAAGACCGGCAACCGCAAGCGGAAGTCGGGCAACGAGGTGGCCAACATGGAGTGAACTCGGCCGTGGCCCCAACGGAACAACGACTACCAGAAGGTCATGAACGGGCCATGCCCCTTCCACCCCAAAGGCAAGCACACGGCCAAAGACTGCTTCATGCTCAAGAAGTTTGCTTTCTAGCAGGCTTCGTCATCTGGCGTCGATAAGGTCAAAGATAAGCCAGATCAGGCCCGGCTGACAATTTCCAAGATCCCCAGGCCGAGCTCAACCACATCTTCAGAGGGCCGTCTGCGTACAAGTCTAAGCACAAGCAGAAGCTAACAGAATGCAACGTCAACACGGTCTCTATAGCAGACGTCCCCTAATATCTACGTTGGTCAGAAACGCCCATCACCTTCGACCGCGTGGATCACCCCGATTAGGTCTCACACCCGGGATGCTACCCACTCGTCCTGGACCCGGTCGTCAAGAACATCAAGCTAAAGAAGGCCCTCATAGACGGAGGTAGCGCACTTAACATCCTCTTCGCCAAGACCCTGGATGAGATGAAGATCCCTCGTTCAAATCTGCGGCCAAGTACGGCGCCCTTCCACGGGATAATTCCCGGCCTATCTTCAACTCCACTCGGGCAGATAACCCTGCTGGTCACCTTCGGCACACGGGATAACTTCCGCACAGAAAACATCTGCTTTGAGGTCGCCGACTTCAAGACTGCATACCACGCGATACTCAGATGACCGGCGCTCGCCAAATTCATGGCGGTACCACACTATACATACATGGTGCTCAAGATGCCTGGGCCAGCAGGAGTCCTCTCCCTCTGCAGCGACATCAAGCAAGTCTTCACCTACGACAAGGAGAGCTGCGAGTTGGCTCAATCTTAAGAGACGGCAGTTGGAGGCAACAGCATTCGGAAGGCCATCACAACTTAAGTCGAGGAAGACAAAGTTCTGGTAAAAAAGCAACGAAGTTAGGAATTTCAGCGGACTCTGACACGAAGAAGATCCCCCTAGACCCTTCTGACCCCTCCAAGACTGCTCTAGTCAGGACCGGACTCGACCCCAAATAGGAAGACGCACTCATCACCTTCCTCCAAGCCAACAAAGACATCTTCGTGTGGAAACCGTCCGACATGCCGGGCGTACCAAGGGAGGTGATCGAGCATGCCCTTAACGTCAAGACAGACGCCAAGCCAGTCAAGCAACGGTTACAGCGCTTCGCCCAGGACCACAAAGATGCTATTCGGGAGGAGATAACCAAGCTCCTCGCAGCCGGGTTCATCAAAGAGGTCTATCACCCAGATTGGCTGGCAAACCCAGTTCTGGTCCAGAAGAAAAATGGTAAATGTGCGTCGACTACACCGATCTCAACAAGGCGTGCCCCAAAGATCCATTTGGTTTACTGAGAATAGACCAGGTGGTGGATTCAACTGGGGGGTGCTAACTTCTCAGCTTTCTCAACTGTTACTCAGGATACCATCAAATCAGCCTGAAGGAGGAGGACTGCCTAAAGACGTCTTTCATCATGCCATTTGGAGCGTACTGTTACATCACTATGCCGTTCGGTTTGAAAAACGCTGGAGCAACGTGTCAACGTGCAATTCAGCGGTGTCTAGACACTCAGATCGGACGCAACGTGGAAGCCTATGTTGATGATGTGGTGATCAAGACCAAGTCCCAAGAAGACCTCATCGCTGACCTGGAAGAAACCTTCCAAAATCTTTGAAGATTCAAGATGAAGCTAAACCCGGAAAAGTGCGCCTTCGGTGTTCCATCTGGCAAGTTACTCGGCTTCATCGTCTCGCATTGTGGCATCGAGGCCAACTCGGAGAAAGTCAACCCAATCATGAACATGGCACCCCTGACTAACCAGAAGGATGTCCAGAAGCTGATAGGCTGCATGGCGGCACTCAGCCGGTTTATTTCTCGACTGGGCGAACGGGGCATGCCCTTTTTCAAGCTATTGAAGAAAGCAGATAATTTCCAATGGACTCCTGAAGCCCAGCAAGCCTTCGAAGACTTCAAACAATTTCTCACATCACCTCCCATGTTGGTGTCACCCATGCCCCAAGAACCACTAATGCTATATCTGGCGGCAACTACTCAGGTAGTCAGCACGGTGCTGGTGGTTGAGCGATCCGAACCGGGTCACATCCAAAAAATTCAACGGCCAGTCTACTTTGTCAGCGAGGTCCTTGCCGACTCGAAGATGAGATATCCATAGGTCCAGAAGCTGCTATATGGCCTACTCATCACTGTCCGGAAGCTGGTGCACTATTTCCAAGCACATGAAGTCACGGTGGTCACATCGTATCCACTTGGGGACATCCTGCATAATCACGAGGCCACCGGCCGAATAGCTAAATGGGCGATCGAGTTGATGGTGTTCGACATCACCTTTTAGCCACGGACAGCAATCAAATCACCTACATCAACAGCGAAGACAAACCAATCTTCTAGCCCAAGAACTTCAAACAATCTCAATCTCTTGGCCCTTCGCAGTATGGGGGCTTGACATGGTCGGGCCCTTCAAGAAAGCGCTAGGAGGGTTCACACACTTGTTCGTCGTAGTGGATAAATTCACCAAGTGGATTGAGGCCAAACCCGTTGCAACCATAACAGCGGCACGAGCAAAGGACTTCATCATGAGTATATTATACCGATTCGGGGTCCCTAACCACATCATCACCGACAATGGTACTCAGTTCACGGGTGGCGTGTTTCAAGATTTCTGTGACAACTTCGGCATCAAGATCTGCTATACGTCTGTGGCACACCCGCGGAGCAACAGGCAGGTTGAACGAGCCAATGGTATGGTCCTACAAGGTATCAAGGCTAGGATATTCGACCGACTACAACCATACGCGGGCCGGTGGGTACAAGAACTCCCATCTGTTCTCTGGTCTCTAAGAACCACGGTTAGTCGGGCTATAGGGCAATCCCCTTTCTTTCTGGTCTATGGTGTTGAGGCTGTGCTACCAACCGAGTTAGAGTTCAGCTCTCCGTGAGTTCAGGCTTACTCAGAAGACATCTCAAACAACACCCGATTGGTCGAACTAGATCAGTTGGAAGAAGCGAGGGATATCGCAACAATCCAGTCGGCAAGGTATCTTCAAGGCCTGCGTCGTTATCACAATCGCAATATCCGTGGCCGCGCCTTTTTGGTTGGAGATCTGGTCTTGAGAAAAATACAAACCACCAAAGACAGGCATAAACTATCCCCAATCTGGGAAGGGCCGTTCATTATAGCGGAGGTTACTCAGCCTAGCGCCTACCGACTGAAGACCAAAGACGGTGCCCTCATCAGCAACTCATGGAATATAGAACAGCTACGTCCTTTCTATACCTGAGTTTTATACTTTCCCATGTGTACAGTTCCTCTCTGACTCACTACGCTGCTTGTTCCAACCGAGGAGTGAGTCGGGGGCTGCATGTATTATATGTGCTTTGTCAACAATATACAAGCCTATTTTACTTAAGTTATGAAGTTTTACTATGACTTTTTCGTGTCTGCCCGAGTACAGCTTTCTGCCGTGAACGTTTTTATTAAGTTCTTATAGATTAACTCGGTGTAGGCTATATGGTCGAGTAAAGCTAGTAATAGTCTAAAGCTTGGCGGCATTGCACACATATTTAGACATGTTCTTACAAAAACTTATATACACACCGACTGCATGATATACTGTTTAGATACCTAGGTCCCAGGTGATAATCTCTGCAGTCGGCCTCACCTTGGCTATTAGCTCCAGCGCCTCCTCAGGAGTCGTCTCCTCGACAAACCCCTCCCCAATGGCTTCAACATCTGCCCTTGGGTAGATGGACTTGGTCATTGCCAGGGTCTGGGCCACGCCGGCAATAACATGCTCATCCGAGAACCTCTTCAAGGCACTCGGTGCAGCTTTAAGGCGCTCCTCCAGTTGGAAGATTGTGTTGGAGCTAGTTCCCACAGGACGAGGATCTATCAGGTCAAGGAGCCCTTTCACGGACTCGCCAAGGGTTTCTCGTGACTCCTTGACTACCCTGATCTCCTCTGCGAAAGCCTAAAACTGGATCTGGGAATTGGCTCTAGCAGCTACCCGGGTTCACCAACAAGAAAACTTGTTAAGAAAAGCTGCAGATGGAGTAATTAATGGATTGGCTAAGGTTATTGTCAGGGCAAAGACTTACTTTGGTAGTTGGCCTCCCACTTGGCTATGGCTTTGTCCAATTCAACTTTTTCTTTCTCGAGCTTGGTATTGGCCTTTTTCAACTCGGCCTTCTCTTGCTCAAGCTCGGTCTTGGCCTTTGTCAAGTCGGCCTTGTCCTTTTCAAGTTCGGCCTTGGCTCTCTCGGCCTCCTTTAGCTGAGTTTTCCCCTCTGTTTGGGTCTTTAGCTCGGCTTCGAGAGCTGCACGACAGATTATTCAAGAACTCAACGTTGCAGTCAGGACACAACTGGGCAGACGGGAAAAACACAGCTGGAGAAATATACTAAGGATTTGGTCAGGAAGAAGTATTCCGGAGGCTTACCTCTCATCTTCTTGGCTTGGTCCCAGTTCTCACTCCTAAGCTTGGTGATAGCCTCCCTCAGCCAAGATTCCCTCTCCTGGCTGCGCCCTTCTACTTCGGCTTTCAAGGCCTAGAGCTGTTCCAATTCTTGGAGCTAGGGGGCAACTCGGGTCAGCACCTTGTGCATCTTCTCCGAGCGATCAACAAGCTTCTGCTCGGGGAGCAATAGGTCAAAGCAGAGTCAAGCGTCAAGAAACACTACCAAGATTTTGATACAACGGAAATCATACCTGAATCCCCTAGGATGTGGCGATTGTGGCACGAAGCAAGTCTTCTTGGTCCTTTTCCACTGCCGCCTCATCGTGCTTGTAGCTCCGTGCAGTTCCGTTGGGTGTCATCCAGCGGAACGTCCTCAGGAACTTGCGCGGAGGGGCCTCAATCCTGGGGAGGTCGGGTCTATCCGAAGGAAGGGATAGCGACGATGACGATGACGATGACGGTGACCAGGATGGCGACGGGGTCCCAGCCCCCAAGTCGGCGGTCTCTGGGGCTTCGGGGGCTGGCTCAAGAACTGCAGTGATGGCTTCGACAACGGGCGCTGGCTCAGGGGCTAGAATAGCGGCTTCAGCAACCACCCCTTGGTCGGCCGGGGTTGGCGGCCCTGCAGTCGGGGCGGTCTCAGTTTCTGCAACTGGGGCTGCCGCCGGCTCAGCAGGCGTGCTCGCTTGCGCTAGATTGGCTGGGGCAGGCTCGATAGCAGGGGCAGTCGGTGTGATTTCCTTAAGATTAATGTCGACCTACTTCCTACGTAATGAGTCGGATATCAAGATGCTACAATGCTGAACATGATTTTCAGAAGACCCAGAATGGCCTACCTCTTGGAGAACTTGAGCTTTTTTTTGGGAGATCCGGAGGGCGGCACTGGAGGGCCGCTGGCTATCAAGCCTAACAGCATGGTAGTCGGCGGCAGCACTTCCATCCTAGTCGGCCCTACTTGTGGAGTGGCTGGCTAGGGTGACTACAAACTCGGAGGCACCATCCTTGGCCTCGATGTCGCTAGGCCTGGCATCACGGAGCTTGACCTCTTACTCGGCGGTGCACTTTTTGGGCTCGATGTTGCTGAGCCTGACTGCACTGGTCCCGATCCGGGGCTTGAAGGCCTAGCGGCTGCGCTGGTGGTGTCTCTGATCTTGAGGCTCCCAGCTGCGGCACTTGGCCTGATGACCTCCTTCTTGCCCTGGTCTACAATGGGTTTCTTCCCCGCTCTCTTGGAGTCGGGCTGGGCGGCAGAAGGACTTCTCGGCCTCTTCTTTGACTTCGTGGCCGACAGCGGACGGGAGTCATCATCCAACTCCTTGCACCACTGCAAATGATTCAACAATCTACATTGCACGACGCTGAGCAATTATGGATATATGACTATAGGCATTCATCCCAGAAGAGAAACAAGGGTTACCTCGGGACGAGGCTGATTTTAGCTATAAGCCGCGATGGAGCACTCCACGTCCTAGGTTTTGACCACCCCATTGGAGAAATAACCGAACAATGTTTTAGTCACTTTTTGCTGGTTAGCCACCTCTCGACTTTCTTGGTCAGGGTCATTTCTCCCTTGGTAATCCTAGCAGAACTCGCTCCTCAGCTTCAATGGTTGGACGCGTCGGGTCAGGAAACACTTGGCCACCCAGGGGCAAGTCAGGTCGGCTCTCTTAAATTTCTCCAATCTTGCCAGCAACTGATGTACTTGGCCCATCTCTTCAAAAGTTGGATCTGATGACCAATTGGGCGAGACCGCCGGTGGCGAGCCGGTGAATGAAGGCAGGGAGGGTTCCAAATCAGAATAGTAGAACCACTCCTTATGCCAACCTTTCAAGGAGGATTTCAAAGGAAGATTGATATATATTTTCTTCATCTCACTCCTCAACTGAAGGCCAGCTCCCCCAATCACCTGGACCCTATTCTTGGAGGGTTAGGGTTTGATGTGGAATAAGTGCCTGAAGAAATTGAGATGGGGTTCTACACCCAAGTAGCACTCACAAAGAGTCACGAAAATAGAGATTTGCAAGATCGAGTTGGGATTCAGATTCACCAACTCCAATCCGTAAAAGCTAAGAAGATGGCGGAGGAACTCAGAGGAGGGAAGAAACAAACCCCGGTCAAAGAAAGAGGCAAAAACAACAGTCTCGCCGGCTTGGGGATTTGGAACTGACTCACCCTCAGCCGGGTGCCAGCGGATGATGTCACGGCTTTGCAGTCGCAGTGACTTCTCCAGACTCTCCAGCTTCGACCGGCTGCAATCCGATGTCGGCCACGCCTTGTCTGACGCCCCGATGAAATTTGGAACCCTCGGCATGGTTGGGGGGACAAGAAATTTGGCGGAAATGTGGTCGGGGGCTTGGAATGGACAAAGGAAAGCGGAATCGCTCGAGCTTCAATGGGGAGGAGCAAGCAATGGCGAACCCTAGTGGAGAGGGAGGTGAAATTTCGGCACGGAGCTAGGAAGACAAAACGATTGGTTGCTTGGGGAAGATAGAGGAATCTTTTCTCTCTCCCCCAGCCTTTATAGAGCCTGTGCCTACACAGTCGTTACTAGGCCACCAAGATATGAGTTTCTACAGTAGCACGCTCAATATGGGCCGTACACTGGCTGCGTTAAAATCGCAGTACAGGTGCTACCAACAGAAATCGATGAGGTAAATAGATATGCTTCATGAAGGCCTAATTGCTAAACACATGTGTTTGGTATTTGTTTTATCCACCAGGTATTGAGGATATATCCTTATAAGGATCACAAGCTGGTCTTCATCGACATTGGGGATGCAGGTATCTCTCAAGTACACCTGACCACGCAATGGATCTATTTTCATAAAGTGGTACTCGGCCTACATGCTTGGCCAACAGTTACCATGAGCGACATTATTCCAGCCGACATAACGCTGAAGAGTCTAACTTCCGAGTAGTCCACTACTCGGGAGAGACTATAAATATTCTTTCTAGTTGACATGACGCTGAGGAGTCTAACTTCCGAGTGGGACGCCACTCGGGAAAGACTATAAACACCCCTTTCCAGCTGACATGAAGCTGAAGAGTCCTATAAACGAGTGGCATGCTACTTGGCAAGACTATAAATCATATTCCGGCTGACATGATACCGAAGAGTCTCATATACCAGTAGTATACTACTTGGGAAAGACTATAAGGTTAAAGATCTTTGACTTTATGATTAATTGTCTTCACAATTAAGCACAAAGTCGGGGGCTACACCTAATAGGTGCGCCTATTCAGCGCACACTATTCATACATTTATATGAAGCCCTTCATAGCCTTGCTGCCAGCTGACATGAAGCAAGACTTGGGAAGAAGACGCACTCGGACAAAGAGTACTCGGGAGCAATGCACTCGGGCAATCTTCACCATGGAGAATGAGCACTCGGCATCAGCTGTGACTCAACTATGAAGGTCTCAGGGGCTACTGTGGAGGCCATGGGCCCCGGGTACCTCATCACAAGCATATGGGCCACTCGGACAGAGGATGGCCCGAGACTCGTAATTACAGATATAGTAGCACCCGGCAGACTTTGCCTTGTACAAAAAGGAATATACAGTCCTAGTTGGGTAAGATGTATCTCTAAGAAGGAAATCCCTTGGCCGTGTCCGGTTGGGATTCCTACCTTGTACCCCTGTCCCCCGGTATATAAGGGGAGGCAGGGCGCCCCATGAGGGCAGATCATCAAGAGTTCATCAGAACCACCACCATAATCCTCAAAGGAATACATCCCAACTGATGAAGTAGACCTCCCGAGGCTCAAAGCCCCTCCTCGCAACTTCCCAAGAACATTTCATTGGGTTTCCACCGAGGGAGTTGCGAAGAGCTACGAGCACAACGAGCAAGCAGCATCGAGGGAGCGCGAAGTTCTTCTACGTGCTGCAATTGTGGCATCTAGGGGAGTCCAGGTATGTAGCGAATCTTGCCATGTTGAGTTCTTGATAGTTTCCCTTGATCTGGTACTTTGCCATCTGACTCTGTATTCCTCTATTTTGCTCTGAGTAGAAGATCGTCGACCGCTCTAAGAAGATAAATAAGGCCCTGACTGAGCTCGCCCCCCATCTCCAACAACTAGGCCAGCTCTAGGTGGCCAAGGACGACCTGGACCAGACCAGCCAGGAGAAGGAAACATGGCTGAGGTTATCAGTTGATAAGCTCAGGGATGAAAACTGGGCATTAGCCAACAAGATCAGAAGTAAGTCTTCTATGTTATTCTCCCGAGTAAATCCCAAGTAGATTTTTCC
Organism: Oryza meyeriana var. granulata; assembly: GCA_003991445.1. Classification (NCBI taxonomy): domain Eukaryota; kingdom Viridiplantae; phylum Streptophyta; class Magnoliopsida; order Poales; family Poaceae; genus Oryza; species Oryza meyeriana. Next base: position 140,997 of record RYFJ01001451.1, on the reverse strand, counting down.
AACTTTGTTGATTCTGATTGCCTTGTTGAGTTTTGACTGCAATCTTGAGTTCTTGACTGTTATGATTTGCAGCCCTCGAAGCTGAGTTAAAGGCCCAGGCATAGGAGAAGAAACAACAAGATAACAAGCTAAAGGAAATAGAGAAGGCCAAAGCCGAAGTGGAGAATGCCAAAGCCAAGGTGGAGGCCGACTATGCTAGTAAGTCTCCTGCTTGACAATGATCTTAATCCGTCTTCTTGTTGCTCCGACTACATGTCTTGGCTAACAAGTATACTTGTTGATGCATCTGAATAGCTTCAAAAACCAATGCCCAGATCCAGTTTAACGCCTTTGCAAAGGAGATCAAGATTGTCAAGGAGTCACGGGAAATCCTCGTCGGATCCGTGAAAGGGCTCCTGGACATTATGGAACCTCATCATGCTAGGACCAGCTCTAGTACTGTCTCCTAGGTACAGGCACACCTAAGCGAAACCCCGAGTATCTTGAAGAAGTACTCGGATGAGCGTTGTTGATGTTTTACACCGGCAATATGAATATAGGGCTACTCATCGGATCAAAACTCGGTGGACTACAAAAGAACACAGGGAGTTTTATACTGTTTAGGCCCCTCGATGTGAGGTAATACCCTATGTCCAGTTGTGGTGTATTCCTTTGAGGATGTATGATTCTAATGAATCTTTGTGTCTTGCCCTCAGGGGGCACCCTGTCTCCCCTTATATACAGGGGGACGGGGTTACAAAGTAGGAGTCCCAGCCGGACTATGGCCAAGGGATCTCCTCTTAGAGATATGAGCTGCCAGACTAGGACTGTATATTCCTTATCATACAAGGCTAAGTCTGCCGACCTCTATCATATCTCTAATTACAAGGCTAGGCCCATCCTCCGTTCAAGTGGCCCATATGCTTGTCAAGAGGTACCCAGGGCCCATGGCCTCCACAGCAGCCCCTGAGACCTTCATAGTTGAGTCACAGCTGATGCCAAGTGCTCATCCTCCACGGTGAAGATTGCCCGAGTGCATTGCTAACAAGTACTCTTTGTCCGAGTGATTCTTCTTCCCGAGTCCTGTTTTATGTCAGCTGGCAGCGAGGCTATGAAGGGCTCCATGTAGAAGTATGAATAGTGTGCACTGAATAGGCGCACCTATTAGGTGTAGCCCCCAACTTTGTGCTTAATGTGAAACAATTAAACATAAAGTCAAAGATCTTTAACCTTGTAGTCTTTCCCGAGTAGTATACTACTGGTATATGAGACTCTTCAGCTTCATATTAGCCGGAAATATTTTATAGTCTTTTCCAAGTAGTATGTCACTCAGAAATTAGACTCTTCAGGTTCATGTCAGCTGGGAGAATTGTTTATAGTCTTTCTCGAGTAGTATACCACTCGGAAGTTAGACTCTTCAGCGTCATGTCGGCCGGAAAAATATTTGCTCATGGCAATTGTTGACTAAGCTTGTAAGCCGAGTACCACTTTATGAATTTTAATCCAATATGTGGTCAGGTGTACTTGAGAAATACCTGCGTCCCCAATTTTAATGAAGACCAGCTTGTGACCCTTATAAGGATATCCTCAATACCTGGTGGATAATACAGATACCCAAACGCATGTGTTCAGCAATTAGGCCTTCATGAAGCATATCTGATTACCCAATCGGTTCCTGTAGGTAGCACCAGCACTGTGATTTTAACACAGCCAGCGAGCGGCCCACATTGAGCATGCTACTATAGAAACTCATATCTTGGAGGCCCAGTATCGAATTTGCAGGCCCAAGCCCACTTATCAGTACAGGCTCTATAAAGGCAGGGAGAGAGAAAAGATTCCCTCATCTTCTCCAATCCACCAATCGTTTCGTCTTCCAGCTTCCGCGCTGAAATTTCGCACCTCGCCTCACTAGGGTTCGCCATCGCTAGCACTCCCCACTCGAAACTCGGGCGATCCCGCTCCTCCGCATCCATTCCAAGTCCTCAATCACATTTCCCCCAAATTTCCTTGCCTTGAGCCATGCCGAGAGTGTCAAAAATCCTGGAGGTGACTGATGAGTCTTGGCCGACTTCGGATTGTAGGTCGACTAAGCTGAAGTATCTAGAGAGGTTGCTGAGACTGCAGAGCCGTGAAGTCATCCATTGGCGTCCGGCGGAAGGGGAATCGATTCTAGTACCCCAAGCTGGTGAGACTGTAGTCTTCGCCTCTTTCATTGACCGGGGTCTTTCTCTTCCATCTTCAGATTTTCTTCGCTAGCTTCTTGACTTCTACGAGCTAGAGTTGGTGAATCTGAATCCCAACTCCATCTTGATAATCTCTATATTTGCAACTCTATGTGAGTGTTTTTTGGCTGTGGAGCCCCATTTGAATCTGTTTAGATACTTTTTCCACATCAAACCTCAGCCCTCTAAGAGTAAAGTCCAAGTGATTGGGGGGCCATTATCTAGCTCAGGAACAAGATGAAGAATATTTATATCCATGTTCCCTTGAAATCTTCCCTCAAAGGCTAGCATAGGGAGTGGTTTTATTGTTCTAATCTTGAACCACGCCTCCCTCTTTTCACTGGTTTGCCTCCAAAAGTCATCCCCAACTAGTTGTCTGTGCCCAGTTTTGAGGAAATGGGCCAAGTATATATGCTGATTAGCAAGATTGATAAGCTGAAGGGCTTCGGATTGACTGGTCCATGGGTAGCCAGGCATTTCTTGACTCGTTGCATTAGGCCACTAAAGCTGAGGAGCCACTTCGGCTAGGATTATATGGGCAAAAGCGATCCCAGCCGGGAATACCCAGACCTGACAGACAAGCACAAGATGACCGACATCCTGCTTGATAATTTTGCCAATGGGGTGATTGAGACAGAAGATGCCAGCGTGCCATGCCGGCTTACAGCTAAAAAAGGCCTCGTCCAGAGGTAACTCTTGCTGATGTTAGTTTGCTGTCCATCTGTGATGAATGCTTGTAGATTTGTATCCAGGATTGCTCTGCAATGAGTGATGCCTGTTGTTAAACCACTTGCAGGAATGTAAGGAGTTTGATGAAGACTCCCAAACTTTGTCGGCTATGAAATCGAAGAAAAGGCCGTTGAGTCCTTCCGCTGCCCAACCCAGCTCCAAGAGAGCGGGGAAGAAACCCGTTGAAGATCCGAGCAAGAAGAAAATTAATAGGCTGAGTGCTGCAGCCAGGAGCCTAAAGATTAAACACACCGTCAACGCAGCTCCCATGCCACCAAGTCCAAGGCCGAGACCGGTGCTACCAAGCTCAGCAACATCGAGCCCAAGGATAGCACCGCCGAGTACAAGATCATCAACGAGCCATAAGACAGCGCCACCGATCATCCCAGCACCCCAGCCGGCCGTACCAGAAACTAGGCCGCACTAGAAACACCACCGCCGACTACCTCGCCATACAGTCCGACAGCCGGCAGCCCTCCACTGCCGACATCTAGAACCCCCGGATGGAAGTATAAAACTTCCAAGAGGTAAGTAACTTTGAATCTTCTAAAAACCTTATCCAGTATAGTAGTGTCTTGACATTTGATTCATCATACAGGAAACGGGCCAATATCAATCTCAAGGAGACCACACCGGCTGCTCCTATTGTTGAGCTAGCCCTAGCCGAGCCAACTCCAGCGAGCTCATCTGCCGAGCCGGTGACCATCCTAGCTGTAGAGACTGAGGCGGTCCCGACAGCAGGGCCGCTAGCGCCGGCTGACCAAGGGGCAGATACTGAAGCTGCTGCTTCAGCCCCCGAGCGAGTCCCTGAAGCCCCATCAGCTGCCGAATCGGGGGCCAGGACCATGTCGCCATCTGTGTCTTCGTCGTCTTCAAAGGAAACGGATCTCCCTAGGCTTGAAGCCCCTCGTCGCAAGTTCCTGAGGACATTCCACTGGGTGTCTCCCGAGGAAACTGCAAAATGCTACGAGCACGATGAAGAGGCAGCGGAGAGGGAGCGTGAAGTTCTTCTTCATGCCGCAATCGCCTCGTCCTGGGGGGTCCAGTTGTGTAGCGAGCCTTGTTGAGTTCCCCACGATTTCCCTTATTTCTAGTATTCCGCCGCTTGACTCTGCTTTGCTCTATTTTACTTCGAGCAGAAGATTGTCAACCGCTTGGAGAAGATAAATGAGGTCTTGACCCAGCTTGCCCACCAGCTCCAATGATTGGGCCAGCTCTAGACCTCGAAGGCCGACTTGGAGTGGTCTAGCCAGGAGAGGGACACTTGGCTGAGGGGAGCAGTTGACCAGCTCTTGGATGAGAACTAGGCTCTAGCCGATAAGATCAGAAGTAAGTCTCATGTATTTGTCTTTCTGACTAAGTCCCATGTATATTTCTCCAGCTTTGTTGTTTCCCGACTGCCCAGTTATGTCTTGATTGTAATCTTGAGCTCATGACTATTCTGATATACAGCCCTCGAAGCTGAGTTGAAGACCCGCACAGAGGGGAAAACCAAGCTGAAGGAGGCCGAGAAAGCCAAAGCCGAACTCGAGAAAGACAAGGTTGAGCAGGAAAGGGCCAAAGGCAAACTCGAGAAAGAAAAGACCAAACTGAAGAAGGCCAAAGCCAAGGTGGAGGCCAACTACGAAAGTAAGTCTTCACTCTGACTGCTGTTTTGGCTGACAAGTTTACTTGCCAATGAATCTGGACAGCTGCGAGAGCCAATGCCCAAACTCAGTTTCTAGCCTTTGCAGAGGAGATCAAAGTCATCAAGGAGTCACAGGAGATTCCTGCCAAGTCCGTGAAAGGGCTCCTTGACATCATGGATCCTCACCACGTGGGAACCAGCTCCAACACAATCTCCCAAGTGCAGGCATGCCTTAACAAAGCCCCGAGTATCCTAAAGAGGTACTCGGATGAGCGTATTGTCATTGGCATGGCCTAGACCCTCGTGATGACCAAGTCGATCTACCCCATGGCAGATCTTGAGGCCATCGGTGAAGGGTTTGCTGAAGAGACAACACCTGAGGAGGCGTTGGAGTTGATTACCCAGGCAAGGCCGACTGCAGAGGCGATCACCAAGGACCTGGGAATGTAAGAACAATCCATCATGCAGTCGGTGTATATACATCTTTTGTAAGATATGTGTACGATGCCGCCAAGTTCTTGGTTTTACTTAGTTATCATTAGCTTTACCCAACTATATGGTCTACACCGAGTTAGTCTATAGGAACTTAATAAAATCATTCACCACAGAAAGCTATACTTGGGCAAACATAACATAGTCATTGTAAAACTTCATAACTCAGATAAAACAAGCCCGTATATTATTGACAAAGCATATATAATACATGGAGCCCCCGACTCACTACTTGGTTAAAACAAGCGGCGTAGTGAGTCAGAGAAAAACTTCATACATATGAATGGGAGAAAATACAGAACTCAGGTATAGAAAGGACGTAGCTATTCTATGTTCCATGAGTTGCTGACTAGGGCACTATCTTCGGTCTTCAGTCGGTAGGCGCCTGGCCATGTAACCTCGGCGATAATGAACGGCCCTTCGCATATTGGGGATAGTTTGTGCTTGTCTTTGGTGGTTTGTATTTTTCTCAAGACGAGATCCCCGACCAAAAAGGCACGGCCACAGACATTTCGACTATGATAACGATGCAGGCTTTGAAGGTACCTTGCCGACTCGATTATTGTGATGTCCCTCGCTTCTTCCAACTGATCTAGTTCGACCAATCGGGTATTGTTTGATCTATCTTCTGAGTAAGCCCGAACTCGTGGGGAGCCAAACTCTAACTCGGTTGGTAACACAGCCTCAACACCATAGACTAGGAAGAAAGTGGATTGCCCTGTGGCCCGACTTGTTAGTGATATGCCCTAGAGGCAACATGGAGATGTTATATATATCACATGCTATGTTTATAATGTATTGATTTGTTCGTTGAAATAGAGATTATCATTATTGATCAATGAGTGCGTGACTTAGTCATGAGACTCTTAATGTCAAATGTTGCTATTTCTAAATGATCCCTGTAAAGGAGTACGCGCAGGCTACGATGAAAACAAAACTTTTCTACCACGCACACCAGGACATCATACGAGAGAGGGATCATGAATCGTTACCACTAGACGCACAGTGCAGCGGAAGAAGGGTTGGAGAAGCCGGTCCAACCACGCACATGTCGAGGTAGTAGTGGAAGTAGTCGATCTCCGCAGATCTAATCAGTGTCGATGTCGATCAATGCCGCAACGAGCAGCGCCTCCACCGGTATCCACACATCCGGGGCTGGAACACCGATTGCGAGTGTACTAGCACTCGTGAGCAGCTAGGGTTTGGCTCGGGAGTTGGCGGCTAGGGTTTAGCTTGAGATCAACAGAAAAACGTGAATCTCCTCGGCCCCTTACCTCCCTATATATAGACCTCCTCACACGGGCCTCATGGACCGAGGCCCAGTAAGAGTCTACTCGGATCTCTATCCGAATCGAGCCCATATCCAACCCGTTAAGCGTGCAACCCTGTAGATTCACGTATATTTTGTCGCGACCCGGAAACGCCTTTCCAGTCACCCTGTTAATAGCGGCCTCTAGCAAGGCATATTAACCCCAAAATATACGTAAAGATCGTATCGGCTGAACTTGTAATGTCCTCATGCACAAATCCCTTTGCTTCATGATATCGATTGAGCTCAAGGCAAGACTTGTGTCATCCTCTTAATAGCTCAATCACTCTCTCGATCCTGTGATGGATTACAAACTTGTGATTGACACCTCAATCACCCTAGCGTGGCCATGCACTTCCATAATCCAATACATCGAGGGGCCTAGAGATATCTCTCCCTTAAGGAGGGGCAAATTCTATCTTGATCATTCACATCCCACTACATGTTTCATAGCAAACCCGAAGACTACTTTTATGACAACCCAGTTACGGAGTAGTGTTTAGTAGTCCCAAAATAAGCTACTACGTATGTTGGGAACCATGATGATCTCAAATCTAAGGACTCTACATAAACACTACTTGAGACTAACTGATGACACATGAAATCTCTGCAGTATCTCATGGCGGGTCTATCCAACACATGTTCACTAACATATGTCCATATTATCGATTTGGTATCTCCATACCATGATCCATGAGACATGATCATCAATCAATACATATGCTGATGTTAGAATCATATCTGTTCCTCATATGATATATGATCAAGGATCATTTAGAAATAGCAACATTTGACATTAAGAGTCTCATGAATAAGTCATGTACTCATTGATCAATAATGATAATGTCTATTTCATGGAACAAATCAATACATTATAAACATAGCATGTGATATATATAACATCTCCATGTTGCCTCTAGGGCATATCACTAACAATCTCCCACTTGCACTAGAGTCAACCATGTAGGTATCTAATACCCATTGCCCTAGTGTGAGCCTCATGCTTTGGCTGGGGAAGTGGCTTTGTCAGCGGATCTGCAATGTTCAAGTCCGTTTGTTCTTTGCATATCTTTACATCGCCTCTCTCCTCGCGAATGAGATGAAAACACCGTAAAATGGGCTTGGACTTCTAGTGAGATCTAGGCTCCTTGGCTTGCGCAATGGCCCCACTATTATCACAGTAGAGGTCCATTGGACTAAAGGCACTAGTCATCACACCAAGCTCGGAAACAAATTTCTTGATCCAAACAGCTTCTTTAGCAGCTTTAGAAGCTGCAATGTACTCGGCTTCCGTTGTAGAATCAGCAACCGTCTCCTGCTTGGAATTCTTCCAGCTCACCGCACCGCCATTTAGGTAGAACACAAATCTAGATTACGATCTGAAATCGTCTTTATCAGTTTGGAAGCTAGCATCAGTGTAACCATTTACAATGAGCTCTTCTTCACCTCCATAGACAAGGAACACATCTTAAGTTCTTCTCAAGTACTTCAAGATATTCTTTACAGCAATCCAATGACCTTCACCTAGATCTGATTGGTATCTGCTCGTAGCACTTAAGGCATATGAGACATCTGAACGTGTACAAAGCATGGCATACATAATGGACCCAATGGCCGAAGCATATGGGATCGCATTCATCTTATCCCGCTCATCAGGTGTACTAGGACACTGACTCTTGCTAAGATTTATACCATGTGACATAGGTATGAAACCTTTCTTAGAGTCCTGCATGTTGAACCTTTTCAGCACCTTGTCAATGTATGTATCTTGACATAATCCAATTAGCCTTCTTGATCTATCTCTATAGATCTTGATGCCCAGAATGTATGCCGCCTCTCCTAAGTCTTTCAGAGAGAAACTATTTTTCAATGAAGACTTAACAGATTCGAGCATAGGAATGTCATTTCTGATCAGTAATATGTCGTCCACATATAAGATCAGAAATACAAGTGCGCTCCCACTAGCCTTTTTATAAACACAAGGCTCTTCTTCGTTCTTGATGAAACCAAACCCTTTGATCACTTCATCAATAACAAATATTCCAACTTCGAGACTCCTGCTTTAATCCATAAATGGATCTTTGCAGCTTGCATATCTTTCCAGCTGATTGTGAATCGACAAAACCTGTGGGCTGTGTCATCTACACATCCTCACTCAGATTTCCATTAAGGAAAGCTGTTTTGACATCCATTTGCCATATTTCATAGTCGAAATATGCAGCAATCGGTAGAATGATCCGAATAGACTTTACCATTGTGACGGGCGAAAAAGTTTCATCATAATCAACACCTTGAATCTGTTTGAAACCTTTAGCCACCAATCGTGCCTTATAGATGTGAACATTTCCATCCATGTCTATCTTTTTCTTGAAAACCCATTTGAACTCAATGGTTTTAGCACCATCAGGTGGATCAACCAAGTTCCAAACTTGATTACTATGCATGGATTCAATTTCGGATCTCATGGCTTCAGCCATTTCTCAGAGTCTGGTCCCGCCATCGCTTCTTCATAAGTCTTAGGCTCATCGTTGTCTAACAACAATATGTCCCTTTGTAGAGTAGTCAAGAACATGTACCTCTCAGGTGCACGACGTGACCTCTCTGACCTACGTGGTGACAGTGTGTCTACAACAGGTCCTTCAACACTTTGTTCATCCTACTGTGGTTCTGTAGGAGCTCAAACATTTTCAGGTGTTTCTCAAATTTCTTCGAGTTGCACAGTTCTCCCACTATCCCTTCTTGAGAGAAACTCTTTCTCTAAGAAGACACCATGTCGGGCGACAAACACTTTGCCTTCATGTTGATTATAGAAGTAATATCCTTTTGCTTTCTTAGGATACCCGACAAAGAAGCATTTGTCAGACTTAGGAGTGAGCTTATTAGATTGCAAACATTTTACATAAGCCTCACACCCCCAAATCTTAAGGAAAGACAAGCTAGGACGTTGTCCTGTCCACATCTCATATGGTGTCTTTTCTACTGACTTTGATGGAACTCTGTTTAGTGTGAACACGGCTGTTTCAAGAGCGTATCCCCAAAAGAACAATGGAAGATCACTTTGGCTCATCATGGATCGCACCAAATCTAATAAGGTGCGATTTCTCTGTTCAGATACCCCATTCCACTTAGGTGTTCCTAGTGGAGTCAACTGTGGAACAATTCCACAATCTTTCAGATGATTGCCAAACTCATGGCTTAAATACTCGCCTCCACGATCAGATCGTAGAAACTTGATTGTTTTACCTAAATGATTTTGTACTTCATTTTGGAATTCCTTAAACTTTTCAAAGGATTCAGACTTATGTTTCATTAGGTACACATACCCATATCTACTGAAGTCATCAATAAAAGTCATGAAGTACTGAAAACCACCTCTGGCTGTTGAGCTCATTGGTCCACATACATCAGTATGTATTAGTGCCAATAAGTCACTTGCCCTTGCACCTTGACCGGTGAAAGGTGCCCTTGTCATCTTGCCAAGTAAACAAGATTCACATGTCTCAAATGATTCAAAATCAAATGAGTGTAGAAGACCATCTCCATGGAGCCTCTTCATGCGTTTCTCATTTATGTGACCCAAGCGACAATGCCAAATAAACGTGGGATTCAAATCATTAGGACGTTGCCTTTTTGTATTAATGTTATAGACTGGTGCCCCTTCAAGATTTAGAACATATAACCTATTCACAATAGGAGTATGACAATAGAACATATCTTTGAAATAAAGAGAACAACCATTGTCCACAGATCTAAAGTCATAACCTTCTGCTTGCAATTATGAAGCAGAAATAACGTTCTTAGAAAGAGATGGAACACAATAACAATTATTCAATTCCAAAACTAATCCTGAAGGTAAAGACAATGGCATGGTGCCAACAGCCACCGCAGCAACTCTTGCTCCATTGCCAACGCGAAGATCCACTTCGCTCCTTCTCAAACTTTTACTTCTTGTTAGCCCCTGCAACGATTTGCATATGTTAGCAACCGATCCGGTATCAAATGCCCAAAAATCAGTAGATGAAGTAGCAAGATTGATCTCTATAACATTTATACCTGAAGTGGAAGTCGCACTTCCCTTCTTCTTGAGATCCTCCAAGTACTTTGGGCAGTTCCTCTTCCAATGTCCTGATTCCTTGCAGTAAAAGCAAACTGCGTCAGGAGCAGCGCCCTTCTTGTCTTGCTTGGCCTTGGATCTGCTCGCGATCTCATCGGGAGTTAACTTTCTCTTGACCACGTATTTCTTGACATTGGGCTTGCCCTTGCCTTTCTGCATCATCATCACATGACTGGTGCTTTTCTTAATGGTTTCCTCGGCAGTTTTAAGCATCCCATGCAACTCAGCCAAGGTCTTGTCCTTGTTGTTCATGTGATAGTTCAATATGAATGGCTCAAAACTCGGAGGGAGCGACTGGAGAATCACATCAATAGCCAACTCTTGGCTAAGGTGAAAACCAAGCTTTTTCAGACTCTCAATGTAGCCAATCATCTTAATCACATGAGGGCTGACGGGATTCCCTTCTGCAAGCCTGCACGCAAATAAGGACTTTGAAGTGCTAAACTTCTCAGCCCTTGCTTGGTTCTCAAACATACCACGCAACCCTACAATGATATTGTAAGCATTTGTGTTCTCATATTGCTTTTGAAGCTCAGAGGACATTGTGGCAAGCATGAGACAACTCACATCAAGGGAATCATTCGTGTGCTTCTCATAAGCTCTCCGTGCAGCCACAGAAGCATTAGTAGGCAAGTTCTCGGGAAAAGGAGTCTCAAGGACATACTCCTTGCGCTCTTGCTTGAGAACAATTCTCAAGTTGCGATACCAATCCATAAAGTTCGTTCCATTGAGTTTTTCTTTCTCAAGAACATATCGCAAATTAAAAGAACTGGATGCTGCGTTAGCTGACATGATCTACAACATAAGAATATGCAAAGTTTAGCACTATGTTTTTGTTCATCTTTTATTAAACTATTTAACAAAAGACTCCCACTATGTGTTTTGCAACAAAACTCCCTCTAAGTTACATAGTGGGTCAAGATCCTCATTTCACTAATTCCTAGTGAGCTTTGGCATCACGGCTAGGAAACTGGTGACATGGGTAAGCAACACCTTGCTAATCACATCCCTATGTGACTCTTGCTTGTTGGGTGGCATCACTATGCCCCGGCCCCAACCTGTGCCCCAAGATCCAAAACTATTCTGATGACCTTGTTAAGTAAACCAAATGCTTCCGCATGTAGATGTCTGACATCTACCCCAAATAATGATGATAACCAACAGCATCCTACTTTGGTAGGCCTACAATATGGTGATCATTATCTTTTGGTGCAACATAGGGAAGGGCATAAACACCTAATTTTTATTATGAGGGTGATGGCAACGGGGTGCCCGATCTTCCGTTAGGTAAGGATAACTCTCGATTTGGTGGAGAATTGACACTCACGATCCGGCTTCTGATCACCAAGACCCGAACCCTGCAATCACTGCACCACGTCTCCTCTCGTTATCAACCGTGCGCTGCCCGATTGACCTCGCCACGAAGGCTAATCCCTGCATGCGAATCGAAGAACACAAGCAAGAACAAGAAATATTGCAACTCACTTGCAGATGAATGATTATACCCTTGAAGTTAGGGTCTTACAAACCGATAAATGGCGAAACTGTTCAAAGACAGAATAATCTAAGCAAAACTCACCTTTAAACAATGACGGCTACTGTATATATAGGAGTTGGGACATCCTGGGGTTATCCCTAGGGCGCACACCCCTTGGGCTTAGCCCATGACACAATTACAAGGCCCAAGGCCCAAAACAGACTTGGACTGAAAGAGGTATGTGTCTTGTTTCGAAGATTTCGGACAGCTCAGGAGGAATTTTGATGTGGGACCAAAACCATCTGAAAGTAGACTCCATAAGCTTTCTAACAAGTACTCATGGGCCCTGAAAGTCCTTCTGGATCAGCGGCTAGGTCCATTTGAAGATGATGCTGTCAGGAGGTCCGAATCCGAATCCAAAACATGCAGAACTTCATCTCTTGCCTTCTATGGACCAAAAGTGACATGGTGATGTAGGAGTAGACTTGGGTAAGGTCTTGGTTTGGTCCCCAATTAACTTCTTTGATCATCCATGCGTTCCTTGCACTCGGCCTCTTTCCCTTCACCCAAGCAAGTATCTCTGCAAACAAGAACACACAAAACTCATGGTGTAGTAACGGCTATTCAAATATATAACGCATAAATCTTATGTAGAAAGCATGCACCTTTGGTTGATGAATACATAAAGTTGCTAGGTTCATATCCGAGCTAGTGATATCCTCATCATCCTCTCCTTCTTGATTGGAAACCGTCCGCGGTTTCACCTTGTCATTAAGCCTGATGAACATATCTTTATCTTTCACCACTAGGGGGAGGTAATGTTGCGCATATGGTTGGATTCTAAAATTTTTAAACACGGAGAACACTTTGTAGTGTTGTGCAGCTCACAACACTCCACTCCCCTTCTTGTAAACCAACCTACAACTCATTTAAACAACTAGAGGAACTAGATAGAGAATTATTTATACTCATGTGGTCCTCTAGACAAGATATATCATTATGAAAAGGAGGTATATTAAAATTTGAACAAATGTATACTCTATGCACATTATATTCTCCTTTATTATCATAATTGCCAATAACATGAAAAATTACATGAGAAGGACATGGCAAATCAGATCTAGCAAATAATTTCTTCTCTAAACAATTGAATGGACAAAGATCATCAAACTGAATATAGCCCCAAGTAATTAAAGAAGATAGCAATCTAAGCTCTTCATTCTCGCTAGCAATGTGAACAACATGTCTAAAATCAGCACATGGTGGTTCAACAACATTACTAACATGTTCATTCACTAGCTGTGGCATGGATATAAGTGAAGCATTGCACAACTCTTCTTTATCACATGAAATAGGAACCAAATCATCATGTGACAAAGGTAATATAAAACACGATTACACTGGTGATTGCTCTAAACTAGCATGATTAGTGGACATAGATAGCACATCAGAATTGTCCATACCTTGAGTGAATGTAGCACTATTTCTGTTACCTTTGTTCTCATTTTCAAAAACTGTAGGTGCACTCTTAATTAAACCATCTTGAAACATGCATGGAACAACAGGTGAATCTTCTTTCTCTATGTCTTTCTTCCTTTCCTCATTACTTTGGCTCTTCTCAGATACCTGCAAAATGTTAGTGCCCAAAGCAATACATTCGTTTTGCAATAACTCAGGTTTAGGTGAAGGCATCAAAACATTAGTATTATTACATTTATTTCTGAAAGCCTCATGGTTTTTAATCTTTTCCCTCTCAAGATCATCTTTCAAAATTTCAGCAAGGGACATAGGTAGCAACTTAAATTCCTTGCCATTATGTGTAGACGTGTACGTGTTGGTTCTACCATGGTGCACAACATCTCTATCATATATCCAATGTCTACCCAAAAGTACAGAACATGCTTGCATTGGAACAACATCAAATATGGCACTATCATGATAATTGTCTACGGAAAACTCCACTTTCACAATTTTGCTTACCTTCAACTTACCGTAGGAATTGAACCACTGGATGTAATAAGGCTTAGGATGCGGTTGCATCGACAATCCAAGCTTCTCGACCATATCTGAACTTGCCAAGTTGCTACAGCTCTCACTATCAATGATAATACGGCATGCTCTATTGTGAACCACGAACCTTGATTGGAACAAATTGTGGCATTGATTTTGCTCCGCTTTCTCCCTTTGAGAACTTAGCACTCATTGTACCAAAGTACTCTCAAGCGTGTGGTGTATGTTCGGCTTGGCAAGAGCAGCGTTGACCCCCTTCAGAATGGTTTCATTCAGCCCCTTCATCATCTGGTCAATGTAGCCTTGCATCTCGCCGCGAAGAACGCACTTCGCCATTTCGTCGGACCCTGGCATTGTTAGCAAGAAGACAGAGAAAACACAAAGGATTTATCCCTATCAAATACTACTATGCAAGGATAGTGGACACTTGCAAATGGAAGCACCTTACCGAGCTCTTACAAGGTTCTGAGACTAGCGAGCAAAGGATGGTACAACAGGTGGCTGGTTCGTGATACCTTGAGGGCGTGATCCAGCGATTGCAAGGGTCGAGACCATGCTGACCAGAAGTATATATGTGGAGCTTGGGAGGCCAAAATATGTTAGTAGCACACAATTCAATAACAGATAGTAATGCTGAATAAATGTCCAAAGCACTTGTCCTAGTTGCTGGCCTAAACGCGTTCTAACCCAGATGTGATAAAAACAAGGGAGACAAACAAGTATGAAAGGACATCAGCAAGGAAAAAGGGACAAGGCAAAAAACATAGCACAAAACAGCACACAGCTGGCTCCCTGGTGTGTCCTATATGCTCCTCTCCTTTTCTTTTTTTCTTTTTTTTTCTTCTTTCACACCTTTTTTTTATTTTTCTTTTATTTTTTTGATATTTTTTCTCAACTAGGAGCATAGGAACAACAACCTCAGGAAGGTGGCAGCTCAGTCTGATATAAGGTGTGGCCTATAGAAATACACGAGCATGCTTTAAAAATCATGCTAGAACTTTGGAGTACGGATACCCAATTTTCCGGCCTGAATTTTGCAAAACTGATTTTGGCAAACCCGATGAAGTGGGGGGAGTAACGGATGGGAAATTTTTCATAGATGTCCATAGACTACTTATTTGCCTGATTTCGAGTTCGTATGTGAAAGTTATGGCAGTTTCAAGGAAGGTCCTCCGTATCAGTGTTTTGGTGGAGGCTGATTCGAGATCAGGTGGTGGTGTCTAGGGGGGTGCGGCGGATGGATCACGAACTAGACTTAAACACAATCTAAGCCAGCAACCGAACTCAACCTAGGACACAAACTCAACACTACGGACTCTGAAATAGAATTATGCAAAAAGGCTAAACACGGTTGTAGGACAGGGAAAAACATATGACTACCAATTTTGTTTTTGTGGCTTTTTCTGAACTCTAGGTATAGTAAATAAAGATTGAAACAAGACAGAAAAGATGATACCTAATGGGCAACCTTCACTCTGATACCACTTCATGGCAATGGGGTGCCCGATCTTCCGTTAGGTAAGGATAACTCTCGATTTGGTGGAGAATTGACACTCACGATCCGGCTTCTGATCACCAAGACCCGAACCCTGCAATCGCTGCACCATGTCTCCTCTCATTATCAACCGTGCAGCGGCTAATCCCTGCATGCGAATCGAAGAACACAAGCAAGAACAAGAAATATTACAACTCACTTGCAGATGAATGATTATACTCTCGAAGTTGGGGTCTTACAAACTGATAAATGGCGAAACTGTTCAAAGACAGAATAATCTAAGCAAAACCCACCTTTAAACAACAATGACTACTGTATATATAGGAGTTGGGACGTCCTAGGGTTATCCCTAGGGCGCACACCCCTTGGGCTTAGCCCACGACACAATTACAAGGCCCAAGGCCCAAAACAGACTTAGACTGGAAGAGGTACGTGTCTTGTTTCGATGATTTCAGACAGCTCAGGAGGAATTTTGACGTGGGACTAAAACCATCTGAAAGTAGACTCCATAAGCTTTCCAACAAGTACTCTTGGGCCCGAAAGTCCTTCTAGATCAGCGGCTAGGTTCGTTTGAAGTTGATGCTGTTAGGAGGCCCGAATCCGAATCCAAAACGTGCAAAACTTCATCTCTTGCCTTCTATGGACCAAAAGTGACATGGTGATGTAGGAGTAGACTTGGGTAAGGTCTTGGTTTGGTCCCCAATCAACTTCTTTGATCATCCATGCGTTCCTTGCGCTCGGCCTCTTTCCCTCCACCCAAGCAAGTATCTCTGCAAACGAGAACACACAAAACTCATGGTGCAGTAACGGCTGTTCAAATATATAACGCATAAATCTTATGTAGAAAGCATGCACCTTTGGTTGATGAATACATAAAGTTGCTAGGGTTATATCCTAGCTAGTGATGTCCTCATCAGAGGGACTCTATCCTACCATAGCAACATATCATATATATAATTGCATAAGAGTAAGATAGAATTAGTATGGCCCAAAAGGATGGTGACCCCCATCTCCATGTACGTGTAGATGATCTTCATCCTCCACATCTCTTCTTTGGGTCATCATGCTTGAAAACTTGTAACCTCACGTCTAGACTACTACCTATAATAGCTAGCAATTGAAGATTACAAGGATGGATTCAAGCACTAAGGTCGACACGCTGGTCGTTAAATATAATTAAGACAACTAACAAAAGCTGAAAAATCATGACACGCAGGTCATGAATGAATGTTACATGCATCATATACATCTCATACATTCCAAATTTGCTATAGGGCCATACTAATTCACATCATTCCCTGCAAAAACAAGTTAGACGTAGAATTGCATTCTACCAAACGATGTGAGCCCATGACGCTATACAAGGGGGGTTCTAAATGATCCCTGATCATATATCATATGAGGAACACATATGATTCTAACATTAGCATATGTATTGATTGATGATCATGTCTTATGCATCATGGTATGGAGATACCAAATCGATAATATGGACATATGTTAGTGAACATATGTTGGATAGACCCGCTATGAGATACTGCACAGATTTCATGTGTCATCAGTTAGTCTCAAGTAGTGTTTATGTAGAGTCCTTAAACTTGAGATCATCATGGTTCCCAACATACGTAGTAGCTTATTTTGGGACTACTAAACACTACTCCGTAACTGGGTAGTCATAAAAGTAGTCTTCGGGTTTGCTATGAAACATATAGTGGGATGTGAATGATCAAGATAGAATTTGCCCCTCCATGCTAGGGTGATTGAGGTGTCAATCACAAGTTTGTAATCCATCACAGGATTAAGAGAGTGATTGAGCTATTAAGAGGATGACACAAGTCTCGCCTTGAGCTCAATCAATATCGTGAGGCAAAGGGATTTATACATGAGGACATTACAGGTTCAGCCAATATGATCTTTACGTATATTTTGGGGCTAATATGCCTTACTAGAGGCCGTATTAAAAGAGTGACTAGAAAGGCATTTCTAGGTCGTGACAAAATATACGTGAACCTACAGGGTCGCATGCTTAATGGGTTAGAACACTTATTCGAATGTGATTCGAATATGGGCTCGATTCGGATAGAGATCTGAGTAGACTCTTATTGGGTCTCGGTCCACGAGGCCCAAGTGAGGAGGTCTATATATAGGGAGGCGAGGGGCCGAGGAGATTCACGTTTTTCGGTTGACCTCGAGCCAAATCCTAGCCGCCACCTTCCGAGCCAAGCCCTAGCAGCTCACGAGTGCTAGTACACTCGCAATCGGCGTTCCAGCCCCGGACGTGTGGATACTGGTGGAGGCGCTGCTCGTTGCAGCATTGATCGGCATCGACGCTGATTAGATCTGCGTGTGGTGTGGTTGATCACGGTCTGTTTGCGGAGATTGACTACTTCCACTACTACCTCGACGCGCGCGTGGTTGGACCAGCTTCTCCAACCCTTCTTCCATTGCACTGCACATCTAGTGGTAACGATTCATGATCCCTCTCCCGCATGATGTCCTGGTGTGCGCGGTAGAAAAGTTTTGTTTTCTGCTATCGTAGCCTTAAAAAGGCGCGGTGTTGACACCAAAAATCACCGGCAGCGTTGGGAACGAGCCGATGATATGGTTCGATGCACTAGACACGCGAAGGCCTGGGAGATCTGCTTAGCTCCAGTGCAGGTCCTAAATAATTGAGGTTCACGGGCGTGCCAGTCAATTTGACCCAGCAATTGACAAGGAGATAGAAAATATTAGATCACTGATCCAATCGGCCAACCAGTCAATACAGAATTTCTCCAGCCGATTGCCAATAGTACTTGTACATCGGCTAGAAGCCGATAACGATATAAATGAATAAATGAGTCGACTACCGATAGAACATGTGCATTGGCTGGAAAGCCGATGATAGTGTAGATAATCGAAATAATAATCAAGACAATGTATTCGGCTTTATCTAGTAAAAGATAACTTATCGGCTAGGCACTCCGATAAAACATCGCATAAACACCCATCGGCTTAACAAGGATAAATCTATCATTATCAATCTAGTAGGTCAAACTTAACTGATGCAGCACAGATTAATAATGATAAAAGAACCTCGATGAGCCGATAGATCTAATGCAATCGTGATGAACTATATGATAACTTATCGGCTATACATCCCGATAAGACACTTGCATAAAATCTATCAACCTAGCAGGAATAACTTATCACTAGCAGTTTAATAGGTCGGACCCAACCGATGCAGCACAAACTAACGATAAATTACACCCAGTAAGCCGATAAATCTACGCACGCATGATGTGATATATCCACTCGGCCTAAGAGATCAAACTTAACTGATGCAGCCGTAGACAGAATAGATACACCGTGGTAAGCCGACTACCATAAACCGACTAGAATATTGGACCTAACCGAGGAAGTCCTAGCCGATAAGGTAGTCGGGGTAATGACACTTACCCTCTCGCAGGAGTTCAGACCTAACCGATGCAGCCCGGCTCGAGAAGCATGAACTTGTTGAAAAGGGTGGCGATGCGCCGAAGTTGTATTGATCTGTGAGATAGTTTACATGGTCCTTGGGCATACATATTTATACCCCGAGTTGATACAGTCCTGATCGGATACGAAATAGGAGTTTCCTAACTATAAAAGGAAAATTAACAAGCCCTAATTGGACACGAGATCAGGTTTTCCTAAAAATCATTAAAGCTACCTAATTTATGGTCTTCATGATTCCTTCCTGAATTCGGCTTCTTCTGGATTAGCTTCCATCGGCTGATATAGCCTCTTTCCTTAACCGAACATGATAACGAACCGTACCAAATTTTGGTGTTAACATATGCCCCCCAATTTCGGAGTTTGTTATCAAACTTTGAAATTCCTCTGTTTGGGCCTCAACATTCCTTCTTGGCCTCTTCAAATCGGCTTTCATGAGCCGATACCTTCTGTACTAGGTGTGCTAGGCTCTCAAATTCCTGTGATGAAAATCTCTTTCTGATCAGAGCCAACAAACCTTGGAACACCAATTCGGCCAACTGTGCATCATCCAGACTTAAACTATAACATCAGCTTCTAACATCACGAAACCGCGGCCAACTGTGCATCATCCAAACTTAAACTATAACATCAGCTTCTAACATCACAAAACCGCTGGATATATTCTACGACTGATTCATCCGGCTTCAGTATTACCGATGTTAAATCTGTTAAACTCATCTCCTGAATCCCAGTAAAGAAATATTTGTGGAATTGCTTTTCCAAATCGGCCCAACCCTAAACTGAATTTGGTGGTAACGAAGAAAACCATGTGAAGGCCGATCCGGACAATGATAGCGGGAAAAATCTAACTCTCAAAGCTTCTTCAGCCGATGCTTCCCCACACTGAGCCAAAAATCGGCTGACATGCTCCACCGTAGATACATCATCTTGCCCTGAGAATTTGGAGAAGTCTGGCACTCTGTATTGGCGCGGCAACGGAACTTTATCAAACCAATCCGGATATGGATGCCGATACATAAATGTTTCCTTCTTCGGTTTTAGACCGAATTGTTCTCTCACCACCTCTGTGACTCTTGCTGTCCAATCTTCTTCCCTTGGATCTCCGATGTGATAATGCAGAGGTGGAGTTGGTAGCCGATTCTGCTTCTGATATTCTCTCTGATAATTGTACTCAGGGACAGCTCCTGGATGACTCTGTCGATGCCCCCCATAGTATGCAATTTGATGATATCCTTGAGGAATTCCATCTTGTTGCCCCCTAGCCAGTTGAATCGGCTCCACCGCCTTCATGATCAAGCTCTGTAATGTGTTCACCAATATCCCAGATTGATTGATCAATGCATGGTGAACTGCTTCATTAACCATGTCTTGAAGTGGCTTCTGTGAACTTGCAGGCGATGTATGGCTCGATTCTCCGACTAGAACTGGTTTTGGAAATTGAGGTTTTTGAATCGGCCCTTGATCTGTCATACCGAAGGATTCTAGACAAAGCTTCTGAAATTCAGCAATGTTCTGCTCCACTTGTTGTCTTTGTTCTCGGTCAAGTCTTCCATTGTGACTGGGATTATATTGTTTGTGCTGACCTCCTTTCTAGCTATGTCGAAGTTCTGTGTCCCATCGGGCATGCCAAAAACGTGTTGACACCGAAAATCACCGGCAGCGTTGGGAACGAGCCAATGATGGTTCGATGCACTAGACACGTGAAGGCTTGGGAGATCTGCTTAGCTCCAGTGCAGGTCCTAAATAATTGAGGTTCGCGGGCGTGCCAGTCAATTTGACCCAGCAATTGACAAGGAGATGGAAAATATTAAAATCACTGATCCAATCAGCCAACCAGTCAATACAGAATTCCTCCATCCGATTGCCGATAGTACTTGTACATTGGCTAGAAGCCGATAACGATATAAATGAATAAATCAGCCGACTACCGATAGAACATGTACATCGGCTGGAGTTGATACAGTCCTGATCGGATATGAAACAGGAGTTTCCTAACTATAAAAGGAAAATTAACAAGCCCTGATTGGACACAAGATCAGGTTTTCCTAAAAATCATTAAAGCTACCTAATTTATAGATAAACTAATTAACTGCCATGCTATGGTCTTCACGATTCCTTCCTGAATTCGGCTTCTTCAAGATTAGCTTCCATCGGCTGATATAGCCTCTTTCCTTAACCGAACATGATAACGAACCGTACCAAATTTTGGTGTTAACATGCAGCCATGGACATTTCGATTGTGATAACAACACAGGCCTTGGAGATACCTTGCCAACTAGATAGTTGCGATATCCCTCGCTTCCTCCAACTAATTGAGTTTGACCAATCGGGTTTTGTTTAATTTGTCTTCTGAGTGGGCCCGAACTCACGGAGAGCCAAACTCCAACTCGGTTGGTAACATAGCCTTAGCACCATAGACTAGGAAGAAAGGGGATTGCCCTATTGCCCGACTAATCGTGGTTCTTAGAGACTAGAGAACAGATGAGAGTTCTTGTACCCACCGCCCTGTATATGGTTGTAATCGGTCAAACACCCTAGCCTTGATACCTTGTAAGACCATGCCATTAGCACGCTCGACTTGCCCATTACGTGGGTGTGCCACAGAAGCATAACAGATCTTGATGCCAAAATTGTCACAAAAATCTTGAAATACGCCGCCCGTGAACTCAATACCGTTGTCCGTTATGATGTGGTTAGGAACCCCAAATCGGTATAAAATACTCATGATGAAGTCCTTTGCTCGTGCCGCTCCTATGGTAGCAACGGGTTTAGCCTCAATCCACTTTGTGAATTTATCCACTGCGACGAACAAGTGTGTGAACCCTCCTGGCACTTTTTTGAGCGGCCCGACCATGTCGAGTCCCCAAACTGCAAAGGGCCAAGATAGTGGAATTGTTTGAAGTTCTTGAGCTGGAAGATGTGTTGATCTTGCATAGAATTGACATCCCTCGCATGTGCGAACTATATCTTTGGCGTCTGTTACTGCAGTTTGCAAGAAAAAACCCTGCCTGTAAGCCTTTCCGACTAACGTCCTGGATGCGGCATGGTTGCCACAGATACCTGAGTGGATCGATCGCAGAATCTACTTGCCCTCCTCGGGTGTGACGCAGTGCATGAGGACCCCGAATGCGCTTTTACGGTACAAGTCTTCTCCGACTACAAGGAAACATTTGCTTCGACACTTGATCCGTTCGGCTTCACTGCGTTCTTCTGGGAGTCCGTCGTCCAAAAGGAATTTGAGAACTGGAGTCCACCAATCTTGAGATATGATTAGTTTTTCATTTGTTGCCAGGGTAGGTTCAGCCCCCGACTGTTCAAGCACTGGTTTCTTCTTGACTGATGGCTCCAGTAGTTGTTCAACAAAAATCCTAGTTGGGACCACTTCTCGTTTGGAGCCCATGTTGGCCAATTCGTCTGCAGCATCGTTGTATTGTCATAATAGATGAGTTATCTCCAGCCCGTCGAACTTGTTTTCCAGCTTTCGGACCACCTGACAATACACCGCCATAGTGTCGTCATGACATGTCCAGTCTTTCATGGCTTGGCTGACCACGAGTTGAGAATCCCTGTGCACAACTAGTTGACGGATGCCGAGTGATATGGCGATATGGAGCCTGTGGATAAGTGTCTCGTACTTGGCGACATTGTGGGAAGCTAGAAAGTGAATCTAGAGGACATACTTGAGTTTTTCGCCGATGGGTGACGTTAAGACAATGACAGCCCCCGCGCCGCCGATCCGTAGAGAACCGTCGAAGTAGACTGGCCGTTGAATTAGACTGGCCGTTGAATTTTTCTGTACATGACCTCACTGATGAAGTAGACTGGCCGTTGAATTTTTCTGTACATGACCTGGCTCTGATCTCTCGACTACCAGCACCATGCTGACTACCTGAGGGGTTGCCGCCAAGTATAACATTAGTGGTTCCTGAGGCATAGGTGACACCAACACATGTGAGAAATTTTTTGAAATCTTCGAAGTCTTGCAGGGCTACAGGTGTCCATTGAAAATTGTCCGCTTTCTTCAGTAGTTTGAAAAAGGGCATGCCTCGTTCACCAAGTCGGGAGATGAATCGGCTGAGTGCCGCCATGCACCCTGTCAGCTTTTGGACGTCTTTCTGGCTATTTGGGGGTGCCATGTTGTTGACGCCGAAAACCGCCGGGTGTGCCAAAAAGCTTGCTGACGATCTGGTTCGGCGTCTGGTGACACGCGAAGGCCTGGGAGATCTGCTTAGCTCCAGTGCAGGTCCTAAAGTCTTGAGGTTCGTAGGCGTGCCAGTCAATTTGACCCCGTAATTGACAAGGAGATGAAGAAATTTGATTACTGATCCAATCGGCCAGTAAGCCGATACGGATTCCTTCCAGCCGATCGCTGCTATGCTCGTGCCTGGGCCCTCGCCTGTACTCGCGCCCGGGTCTCGTGCTCGGGTTCTCGCTCCCGGATCCTCGCTTGTGCTCGTGCCCGGGTCAGCAGCAACTGCACATCGGCTATCGGCCGATACGGTCTGATGTAGGCTCCTTGTAGCCGATGGCGATGGCAACCTGTGTATCGGCAGGAAATCGATAACGCCTATAGATAATGGTAAGCTGTCAGTATAAACATGTGCATCGGCTAGAAGCCGATGATAAAATAGATAAGCAAAACAGTAAGCCAGCCGACTGCCGAGGAAACACATGAGCATCGGCTAGAAAACCGATGATAATATAGATGACAAATAGTAAGGATAATATAGTCGGCTTTATAAAAAGATAACCTATCGGCTAAGCACTCCGATAGAACATCGCATAAAACCTATCAACTCAGCAAGAGTAAATCTATCACTATCAATCTAGTAGTTCAAACTTAACTGATGCAGCACAGATCAACAATAATAAAAGAACCTCGGTGAGCCGATAGATCTAATGCAATCGTGATGTATATGATAACTTACCGGCTATGCATTCCGATAAGACGCTTGCACAGAAACCATCGGCCTAGCAGGAACAACTTATCGCTCAGTTTAGTAGGTCGGACCCAACCGATGCAGCACAAACTGACGATAAGCTTTCCCCAGTAAACCGATAAAAACTATGCACGCGTGATGTGATATACCTGATAGGCCTAAGAGATCGAACCGAACCGATGCAGCCGTAGACAAAGCAGATATATCGTGGTAAGCCGGCTACCATATACCGACTAGAATATCAGACCTAACCGAGGAAGTCCTAGCCGATTGGTAGCCGGGGTAACAAGACTTACCCTCTCGCTGGAGTTCGGACCTAACCGATGCAGCCCGGCTCGAGAAGCAAGAACCCGTTGGTAAAGGGTGGCGATGCGCCGAATTGTATTGATCGTTGAGATAGTTTACAAGGTCCCCGGGCATACGTATATATACCCCGAGTTACAAGAGTCCTTATAGGACACGAAACAGGACTTTCCTAACTAGAAAAGGAAAGCTAATAGACCTGATCGGACAATAGATCATGTTTCCTAAAAGATAAAACTATCTAATAGATAAGATAAATAACTGCCATAACGTGGTCTTCATGATTCCTTCTCAAGCTCGGACTCTTCTGGATTATTTTCTAATGGCTGATATCGCTTCTTTCCTTAACCGAACATGGTAACGACCCGTACCAAATTTTGGCGTTAACACATGCCCCCCAATTTCGGAGTTTGTTATCAAACTTCGAAATTCTTCTGTTCGGGCCTCATCATTCCTTCCTGGCCTCCTGAAATCGGCTTTCATGAGCCGATACCTTTTGTACTAGGTGTGCTAGGCTCTCGAAGTCTTCTGATGAAAATCTTTCCCTGATCGGAGCCACCAAACCTTGGAATGCTAACTCGGCCAGCTGTGCATCATCCAGACTTAAACTATAACATCGGCTTCTAACATCACGAAACCGCTGGATATATTCTACGACTGATTCCTCCGGCTTCTGTATTACCGATGTCAAGTCTATCAAACTCATCTCCTGAATCCCCATAAAGAAATACTTGTGGAATTGCTTTTCCAGATCGGCCCAACTTCGAACTGAGTTAGGTGGCAATGAAGAAAACCATGTAAAGGCCGATCCGGATAATGATAACGGGAAGAGTCTAACTCTCAAAGCTTCCACAGCCGATGCCTCTCCACATTGAGCCAAGAATCGGCTGACATGTTCCATTGTAGATACATCATCTTGCCCTGAGAATTTGGAGAAGTCTGGTACTCTGTATCGGCGTGGCAACGGAGCTCTATCAAACCAATCTGGATATGGAGGCCGATACCTAAATGTTTCCTTCGGTCTTAGACCGAATTGTTCTCTCACCACCTCTGTGACTCTTGCTGATAAATCTTCTTTTGGATCTTCGCCGTGATAACGCAGAGGTGGAGTTGGTAGCCGATTCTGCCTTTGATATTCTCTCTGATATTTGTACTCGGGGATAGCTCCTGGATAACTCTGTTGATGCCCCCCAAAGTACGCAGTTTGATGATATCCTTGAGGAATTCCATCTTGTTGCCCCCCAGCCAGCTGAATCGGCTCCACCGCCTTCTTGATCAAGCTTCGTAATGTGTTCACCAATATCCCAGATTGATCGGTCAATGCATGATGAACTGCTTCATTAACCATGTCTTGAAGTTGCTTCTGTGAACTTGCAGGTGATGTATGGCTCGATTCATCAATCAGAACAGGCTTTGGAAATTGCGACTTCTGAATCGGCCCTTGATCTGTCATACCGAAGGATTCTAGACAAAGCTTCCGAAAATCATCGATGTTCTGCTCCACTTGTTGTCTCTGTTCTCCGGTCAAGTCTTCCATTGTGACTGGAATCATATTATCTATATTGACCTCCTTTCCAGCCATGTTGAAGTTCTGTCCCACCAGGCATGCCAAAAACGTGTTGACGCCGAAAACCGCCGGGTGTGCCAAAAAGCTTGCTGACGATCTGGTTCGGCGTCTGGTGACACGCGAAGGCCTGGGAGATCTGCTTAGCTCCAGTGCAGGTCCTAAAGTCTTGAGGTTCGTAGGCGTGCCAGTCAATTTGACCCCGTAATTGACAAGGAGATGAAGAAATTTGATTACTGATCCAATCGGCCAGTAAGCCGATACGGATTCCTTCCAGCCGATCGCTGCTATGCTCGTGCCTGGGCCCTCGCCTGTACTCGCGCCCGGGTCTCGTGCTCGGGTTCTCGCTCCCGGATCCTCGCTTGTGCTCGTGCCTGGGTCAGCAGCAACTGCACATCGGCTATCGGCCGATACGGTCTGATGTAGGCTCCTTGTAGCCGATGGCCGATGGCACCTGTGTATCGGCTAGGAAACCGATAACGCTATAGATAAATGGGTAAGCTGTCAGTATAACATGTGCATCGGCTAGAAGCCGATGATAAAATAGATAAGCAAAACAGTAAGCCAGCCGACTGCCGAGGAAACACATGAGCATCGGCTAGAAAACCGATGATAATATAGATGACAAACAGTAAGGATAATATAGTCGGCTTTATAAAAAGATAACCTATCAGCTAAGCACTCCGATAGAACATCGCATAAAACCTATCGACTCAGCAAGAGTAAATCTATCACTATCAATCTAGTAGTTCAAACTTAACTGATGCAGCACAGATCAACAATAATAAAAGAACCTCGGTGAGCCGATAGATCTAATGCAATCGTGATGTATATGATAACTTACCGGCTATGCATTCCGATAAGACGCTTGCACAGAAACCATCGGCCTAGCAGGAACAACTTATCGCTCAGTTTAGTAGGTCGGACCCAACCGATGCAGCACAAACTGACGATAAGCTTTCCCCAGTAAACCGATAAAAACTATGCACGCGTGATGTGATATACCTGATAGGCCTAAGAGATCAAACCGAACCGATGCAGCCGTAGACAAAGCAGATATATCGTGGTAAGCCGGCTACCATATACCGACTAGAATATCGGACCTAACCGAGGAAGTCCTAGCCGATTGGTAGCCGGGGTAACGAGACTTACCCTCTCGCTGGAGTTCGGACCTAACCGATGCAGCCCGGCTCGAGAAGCAAGAACCCGTTGGTAAAGGGTGGCGATGCGCCGAATTGTATTGATCGTTGAGATAGTTTACAAGGTCCCCGGGCATACGTATATATACCCCGAGTTACAAGAGTCCTTATAGGACACGAAACAGGACTTTCCTAACTAGAAAAGGAAAGCTAACAGACCTGATCGGACAATAGATCAGGTTTCCTAAAAGATAAAACTATCTAATAGATAAGATAAATAACTGCCATAACATGGTCTTCACGATTCCTTCCCAAGCTCGGACTCTTCTGGATTATTTTCTAATGGCTGATATCGCTTCTTTCCTTAACCGAACATGGTAACGACCCGTACCAAATTTTGGCGTTAACACATGTTCATGATAGCGTTAATTTTTTCTAGATTGGCCTTGATGCCTCGATGTGATACGATGAAGCCAAGTAACTTTTCAGATGGTACACCGAAAGCGCACTTTTCTGGATTCAACTTCATCTTGAATCTTCGAAGGCTTTGGAAAGTTTCTTCCAAGTCAGCGATGAGGTCTTCTTTGGACTTTGTCTTGATCACCACGTCATTGACATATGCCTCCATATTGCGCCTGAGTTGAGTGTATAAACACCGCTGAATTGCTCGTTGGTACGTTGTTCCAGCGTTTTTCAACCCGAACGGCATAGTGATATAGCAGTATACTCCAAACAGCGTGATGAAAGAAGTCTTCAGGCAGTCCTCCTTCGAGCCGATTTGGTGATATCTTGAGTAACAGTCGAGAAAGCTGAGAAGTTCGCACCCCGTAGTTGAATCCACCACCTGATCTATTCTGAGTAGACCAAATGGATTTTTGGGACACGCCTTGTTTAAGTCGGTGTAGTCGACGCACATGCGCCATTTACCGTTCTTCTTCTGGACTAAGACTGGGTTTACTAGCCAATCCGGGTGGTAGACCTCTTTGATGAACCCGGCTACAAGGAGCTTGGTTATCTCCTCCCAAATAGCATCTTTGTGGTCTTGTGCGAAGTGCCATAGCCGTTGTTTAACTGGCTTGGCGTCCGGCCTAACATTGAGGGAATGCTTGATCACCTCCCTTGGTACACTAGGGATGTCAGAAGGTTTCCAAGCGAATATGTCCCTGTTCGCCTGGAGGAAGGTGACGAGCACGTCTTCCTATTTGGGGTCGAGTCCGGTCCCGACTAGAGCAGTTTTGGAGGGGTCAGAAGGGTCCAGGGGGGATCTTCTTGGTTTTAGAATCTGCTGAAATTCCCGACTTGGCTGCTTTTTTGGCCGAAACCTGATCATCCTCACAAGGAGTCGTAGCGGATAGCCGAATGCTATTGCGCCTGACTGCCGCTTCTTGGGATTAAGCCAGCTCACAGCTCTCCTTGTCACAGGTGAAGGCTTGCTTGACATTGCTGCGAATGGAGAGAACTCCGGCTGCCCTGGCATCTTGAGCATCATGTAGGTATAATGTGGCACTGCTATGAACTTGGCTAGCGCTAGCCGTCTGAGTATAGCATGATACGCGGTCTCGAAGTCGGCGACCTCGAAGTAGATATTCTCGGTGCAGAAATTATTCTGCGTGCCGAAAGTAACTGGCAGAGTTATCTGTCCGAGTGGAGTAGAGGACAGACCGGGGATTACCCCGTGGAAGGGCGTTGTACTCAGCCATAGCTCTAAACGAGGAATCTTCAACTCATCCAGTGTCTTGGCGAACAGAATGTTGAGAGCACTGCCTCCATCAATAAGAACCTTCTTCAATTTGATGCCCCTGACGACTAGGTCCAGGACGAGTGAATGCGTCTTGGATGAGTAACCTGATCGGGATGATCTGCACGGTCAAATGTGATTGGCGTTTCTAACCAGCGCAGGTATTGGGGGGCGTCTACTGCAGAGACGAGTTGATTTCACATGCTGTAAGCTTCTGCTTCCTCTTGGGCTCATATGCAGACAACCCTCCAAAGATGTGGTTGAGCTCAGCTTGGGGATCTTGGTAATCGCTGGCTGTGCCCGAATCTGGCTTGTCTTTATCAGTACCAGATGTTGAAGCCTGTTCGGAAGCAAACTTCTTAAGCATGAAGCAGTCCTTAGCCGCGTGCTTGCCCTTTGGATGAAAGGGGCATGGCCCGTTCATAACCTTTTGGTATTCGTTATTCCTTGGGGGTCGTAGCCGAGTATGCTCGACGGTAGCCACCACGTTATCCGACTTCCGCTTGCGGTTGCCGGATTTGTTCTATGTTGGCCCATCATTATCTTTCTTGTCCTTTTGCTAGGGCTCTTTTTTGTCGTCGAGAGCCAGAGCGACCGCATCAACTGAGTTGGTGTACTTGTTCGCCATATCAAAAAGAGCCTTGAAAAAAGGGGGGGGTTTCCGAGTGAACTTGGCAATGAACGGGGCATCTTTGACTCCCATGCGGAAGGCGGCGATGACAACCTCGTCCTTGATCATTGGGATCGAATTCTACTTCTCGGAAAACCTCTTGATGAACTCACGCAGAGACTCGCTCTTCCTTTGGTGCAATTGATAGAGATCGTGCTCAGAAGATGGCCTCTCGTAAGTTCCCTGGAAGTTAGCAATAAAGCGTTCCCGGAGTTCTCCCTAGGAGCCGATTGACCTCTTTGGGAGTCCTGTTAGCCATGTCCTCACCGAGTCGACTAGAGCGACTGGGAGGTAGTTAGCCATGGCTTTGTGATCTCCTCCAGCAGCTCGGATCACCAGAGTGTAGACCATGAGCCAGGATTCGGGATTGGTCTTCTTGTCGTACTTCTCGATTCCAGTCGGCTTAAAACCTGATGGCCAGTCGACCTGTTGCAACTCCTGGGTAGGCTTTGTAGAGGCAAGACCAACCCCTTTATAAGGGCTATGGCCGGTTCAATTGATCTCTCTCTCCCCAACAACCAACAATCGTTCAATTGAATCATTCTATCTTGCTAGTTTTTAGCCATGTCTTCAATTTTACCTTTTATGTAGTACCTAGTTTGTCCATCTTTGTCGATTTGCGCCATAAATCATCCGCTATCGCTGCGAGAGTGCGATATCCATTGTAGGTTTGTCCAGTAAACCTTCTGATTTGCCCACAAGACGGGTGTTTACCCCCATATCGATCTAAATTGGCCTAGAGGCTGGTTTTGATCTCTATGTTGGCTTCGCTAGCTGGTTTGTGATTTCTAAACCCATCTTGATTAGGAGCTTCTCATGATCAAGGTGGTTGGCGACTCCGATATACCGCAAAGCTTTAGGTGACTCCGTGTTAGCCAGAAAAACGCCAACAGGGATATCGTATCTTGGGTTCTTTTAGGACCTCGCTGACAAAGTAGACTGGTCGTTGTATGTTTTGGATATGACCCAGCTCTTCATGCTCGATGACCAAAACTATGTTGACCACCTGAGTTGTTGCCGCAATGTATAGCATAAGTGGCTCTTGAGGCAAAGGTGATACTAGCACGGGTGGTGATGTGAGAAACTTCTTGAAATCTTCAAAAGCTTATTGGGTTTTCAGTGTCCACTAGAAATTGTCAGTTTTCTTCTGGAGCTTAAAAAAGGGCATGCCCCATTCGCCTAGTCGGTAAACGAATCGGCAGAGTGCTGCCATGCAACCGGTCAACTTCTGTATGTCTTTTTGGAAAGTTGGGGGGCCATGTTCACGATTGTGTTGATCTTCTCCGGGTTCACCTCTATGCCGCGGTGTGAAACAATGAAACCAAGTAGTTTTCCCAAAGGTACTCCGAAGATGCACTTTTCCGGGTTGAGCTTCATCTTGAATTATCCAAGGCTTTCGAAGGTTTCCTCTAAGTCAGCAATGAGGTCACCTTTGAACTTGGTCTTAATCACCACGTTGTCAACATATGCCTCCACGCTACATCCTAGTTGAGTATGGAGACATCGCTGAATAGTGAGCTGGTATGTTGCGCTAGCATTTTTCAACCCGAATGGTATAGTGATGTAGTAGTATGCACCAAACGGTGTTATGAAAGAAGTCTTTAGGAAATCCTCCTCTTTTAAGCTGACTTGATGGTATCCCGAGTAACAGTTGAGAAAGCTGAATAGCTTGCATCCCGCAGTTGAATCGACCACCTGATCTATCTTGGGTAGACCAAATGGATCTTTGGGACACGCCTTATTTAAGTCAGTGTAGTCGACACACATGTGCCATTTACCATTCTTCTTTCGAACCAAGACTGGGTTTGCCAGCCAATCCAAGTGGTAGACCTCAGGTGGCAGTACTCGGCCGTAACTCGGATCGAGGGATATTCATCTCGTCGAGTGTCTTGACAAAGAGAATGTTGAGAGTGCTTCCTCCGTCGATTAGAACTTTCTTCAACTTGACGTTCTTGATGACTGGGTCCAGGATGAGTGGATAGCATCCTGGGTATGCCACTCAGTTAGGATGATCCATGCGATCGAACATGATTGCTACCTCGGACCACCATAGATATTGGGGTGCGTCGGTTGAGATTGAGTTGACCTCGCGTGTAGTTAACTTTTGCTTCTGCTTGGACTCGTATGTCGATGGGCCTCTGAATATGTGGTTGAGCTCAGCATGGGGATCTTGGTAGTCGCCGGCTGGGCTTAAGTCTCGCTTGTCCTTATCCTTGGGTTCGCCGGATGCAGATGTTTGCTCAGTGACGAACTTTTTCAGCATAAAGCAATTTTTGGCCACATGTTTCTCTTTTGGATGGAAAGGACAAGGTCCATTCATGACATTTTGATAGTCGTCCACTCTAGGGGGTCGCGCTCGGTGTTGATGTTTTATATCGGCAGTATTGAATATAGGGCAATTCGTCGGACCTAAACTCTATGGACTTCGAAAGACAACACAAGATTTATACTAGTTCAAGCCCTCAGGGTGAGGTAATACCCTACTTCCAGTTATGGTGTATTGCTTTCGTGGTATGGATTGATCTCTGGTGGGATTAGTCTGCCCCAGGGGGCTCCCTGTCACACCCAGAATTTCCATCCAAAATTCAGGTGCTTTATTATGTGTCAATCCTCATGCAGGATTCAACCAAGGCACACATATGATGAAGTTGATAATAAAGTAATTGTTTTACATAACAAATATATTTATTACAGAGGCGAATGGTACCTCTCAATAATAATAAAGTCTAAGCAGCGGAACAACTACGAATGACGCGATGACTCCCACTCCACATGCACTTGTCCAGGCTCCCCCTTAGTCCTCCAAGAAGTCCTACTTGCTGTAGTACTCCTCTGATGATGATTGTTGATTGCAAGGTGAGTACATGAAATACTCCACAAGCCACACAGCAAATGTGCAAGTGCACAGGTATCCAAAGGATGGCATAATATGGCTCAAGTTGCATAAATAGCATTTAATAAACATTTAAGCGAGTAATAAGACAGTAATCATTAAACAAGATTAACCAACACTATACCGCTCTCCAAAGCGATATAGGCCCAACCACTCCAACCTGGGGCTAACAATATTTCACCACTCATTAATTATTTAAGGAAGTGTGGGACTAATCACAGAAAATGTTGCTAGGCCCGCCCATTAACCGTGGGCATGGCTATTTGAATAGTTTTACTCTGGCCAGAGGTGTACCAATTGACCCACCAGACACAACTCTATAACACATCACTGTGCACCTCAATACCACCACGCTATCTTGGAAAGAAGTTGTGACAGGACCTTCCATGTAACTTGCACAATAGGAGAGCCACCCGCTAAGCCAGCTGTCTCCGGCAGGAGCTGATCATGCACCTAACACGAAGACGGCCTAATGCCTGAACCATGGTCTTATGACTGCCATGCGTGGACTTATGACTGCCACAACATGCCCTGGTGCCTCCTATTGAACTCATCACACTTCAGTTCTCGCCATTACCCATTCTAGCTTGTGGTTAGTACGTGTATTGCTTCGCAACAAGTAGTCTGCGAACCGGTCCTTAAGTGTCATGAGCACCACTAGCAACATTCACAATCCTAGTGCTCACAACCCACCATTTAATCAAGTTTTAGTGGACCATTAAGTTATCCTCACACGACCACAATAGTGAACTAAATCATCATTTCATATGAACTGAATAATGAAGCCAAGGTTTAATTGATAGCCCATAAGTTATACTACAGTTTCTAGGCATGGCTAAGCAAGATCCTAGAATTATTCTAGCTAACCAATAATTAAAGCTAGATAGTCACATTACTCCCATGGGCACAACGGCAGGTAATCAAATCAATCAGGCCATAACCAAAGATAAAGGTTTCCCCTCCTGATGACATTACAAAAATAAATGCATAGTTGAAGGAAAAGTATAGATTAAAATATAGGTACAATATGCTCAATGGTGTTGAGGAATCTGTGTGACTTGCCTTAATACTCTGCAAGCGCTTCCGAACTCTCCTCGAGAAATCACGTCTCTTTTGGAACGTTGGCGGCTAAAGGCAAGAAACAAAAAGAGCAAAACAGTACATAAGAACACAACAACAGTATAATATTATATTTTTAATGGATAGATCTTGATTTTTAATGAATTTTGTAAGTTGAATCACCCCAAACGGAGTTCGGATGACTTAGTTATGAATTTTAGAAGTCCTTTTAAAGCCTATTTAAATGAATTATCCCGATTTATGACGTCATTTGGATTTGTTTTAAAACGGGAAAAGAGATTTATGGCATCAGCACAGAGGTAGAGGGCACCAAGGCGATTGTCACCGTGGGTAGAATAACGACGATTGGCTGGAACTTGGCGGCAACGGCAGAGCAGAAGACTATGGCGCTAGGGCACTGGAGGCTACAACAAGCCTGGTTGGGGGTGGAAAGAGAGAGAGAGGGGTGCCGGGGGATGCTTTATATAGCAGCGAGCAGAGAGATCGGCTCGGACTTGGCATGGCGGCAGTTAGGTTTTCCCTCTGGAGACCCGAAGCTTCACGAGCTTGGATTGGAGTCGATCCTGTTCGCTTATCTCCGTGTTTCTTGGGGGAAAAGGACGAGGAGGTTGAGGGGATCAAAACCCCTCAATGAATTTGCAGGCATCCTGCTCGGAGAGGCCAAATCGGAGCGGGATTTGTGGTGGCGGCGTTAGAGTGCATAGTGTCCCTCTGACTCGAGGTCAGGGACGACCCTGACAGGTGGTCCCCACCTGTCAGCGGGTGTAGAGAGGCATAGGCAGCCGCAGGCCGTGGGCCACAACGCACGCGTGGGAGGGGATGAGTGCGCAGGAATGGGCCGAACTCGGCCCAGGAGTGGGGAAGGGGGTTTTAATTTGTTTTTCTTTTATTTAATTGCTAAAATTCTTGTTTGATTTACTAAAAATACTTTCCATGCTCAATTAATTCCCAAAAAATTCCAGGAGATAGAGGATTATGCAAAGTATTTTACAAAATTAAATCTAGGCCGACTTTAATTGAGACTTTTCTTTGATTTTTAATGTTTTTACTCCTTGAGGCTTTTAAAAAATTTCTAAAAATTCCTTTTTACACATAATTAATTTAATTAAGTAATTTTCAGGGTGTTACAAACCTAACCCCCCTTAAACAGAATCTTGTCCCGAGTTTCGGAAGATCAGGTAAAGAGATGCGGGTGAGCGGACTTCAATTCATCTTCGTGTTCCCATGTTGCTTCCTCTTCCGAGTGATTGCTCCACTGTACTTTACAAAACCTTATCACCCAGTTCTGAGTGTTTCTCTCACTGGTCTCCAAGATACGGATAGCCTTCTCAACATAAGTTAGGTCTTCATGAATCTCTATGTGTTCTGGATCAGCTTCTTCGGTCGGCACTCGAAGACACTTCTTCAACTGGGACACATGAAAGACATCGTGTACCCCGGCCAAGGTGGGAGGCAACTCTAATTGGTAAGCAACTTCTCCTTTTTGACCCAATATCTTGTACGGTCCCACATAATGTGGTGCCAACTTCCCTTTCGTCTGAAACCGGTGTACTCCCCAAAGTGGCGTGACTCGTAAGTACACATAGTTACCTTTCTCGAAACTGAGGTCTCTCCTACAATTATTGTAACAGCCCAAAAAATCACTAAATTTTAAAACCGTTTTTATTTTTGTGTATTTTTAAAAATTCACGTCGAGTTTTCCCGTTTTGTTTTATTTTAAAAGTCATTTTTCTTTTGTCATTTTCTTTTTATTTTATTTTTCTTTTCCTCAAAAGTGCAATCCATCCATCCATCCGTCATCCTAAATTCTCATGATCGTTTCCGCGTCATTCTCGGGTCATCATCCCATTCTCCCTTCCTTTGATCAATCCGCTTTCTCTTAGCCCGACCTGCCTTTTCCCTTTCTTCTTCTGTTTCTCTCTTTTTCTAGCCCAGGCTAGCCCAGCCTAGGCCGGCCCTTCACTTGCACCGTCTTTGCCTCTGCTTGGAGAAAGTAGGACGCTCTGCTGACTGCCTCTCTTCCTTGTCTCTTCTGCTTCTTAATCATCAATCATTCCAGCATCACCACACAATCATCCTTTCGGCATACACGTCACAACCCCACGCTTGAGCCGTGCTACCATGCTAGCCACGCCCTAGCCGAGGCTCATCCTCCCGAGCTCCTTCCCAAAGCCGTCTCCTCATTCACCTCCCCAAAGCCATCATGGCCCATGCGCCGCCAACTGCTATCGCCAAAAGAAAATGCCACAGAGCCCTAGTTCTGCCACCTCCACTTAATCCCCAAAATTCATCGCCGTCGTCGTCCATTTTCCAAAATTGAGGTCACCATCGTCATCCCCATGCCAAACTCTCTGTTCCCCTCTTCTTCCGTCGATGTTCCACCGCTGAGAGCTCGCTGGCGCCGCCCCGCGCTGCCTACCCTGTTCGGCCGTCGCCGCTGGCGCATGGCGCGTCGCCGCCTCGGCCCTCCTCGGCCCAAGCCGTCGCCACTGCTGGCTTCTCCTTGTCATCCTGACGCCCCCTTCCCACAGCGCCCCTACCGGAGTTCACAGGAGCTGCCACCGCCATGAACGCCGCCGCCACAGCCTCTGCTCACCGCAGCCCGCCTCACCGCCGACTCTTCCACCGCTGCAAACCTCGGGAATGGGGTCCCCGCCGGTGACCCCAGGACCCCAAAACAGGTGCTTCCCTGCTGGGAACCGGCCTCCTCCACCGCCGGCACCCTTGACCTCCGGCCAATTCCTGTGTACAGAGAGAGTAGAAAAGAAAATTCTTAATTTCCTATTGAAAAATAATCCAGAAAAGTTTATTTCTCTAATTTGATTAGTTCACTGCTCATTAAATCGCAAAACACAAATCCGAGTCCTATTTCCGACTCCTTGAATTATTTCGAATCCATCCGCGCTAGTTTTGTCGCGATCCGAGCAACTGCTGATGCAACCCTAATTTTTGCTCTAGGGTTTCCGTCGCTGCGACTCCGAAAAATTCCCAATTTCTTCTATAATTCCTCTTTTGATATGTCATGCACTTTCTGAGTTATTGGCATTTATCTGGAGTTAATCACTTATTTATTTTTATTTGTGTATAGATAGAACCTGCCATAGCAGATTCGATCGAGGAGTCCAAGTTCGCAGCTGACGCGTACACCTACGCAACCGTAGGAGTAGACGAGTGGTATGACTATGCCGATCCCGAAGGCAAGTCATGCATTCTTTGAATAATAATTGAACCCAATCTGGAGCTAGGTCATATTTTGGGTAGTGTACCACCTTGAGGTACTTAAATAGAATGCATATGTTTATTTTCCTAAAGTATTTCGAAATAGAGAACACCTTTTATTCTATATTGTTAAAAATATATTGCCATGCCTTGAATAGAGCCTAATATATACCTTTGATAACTCTAGGTTAATCCTGCTTATTATGAACATGTACAATATTATATGAAGTTGTCATTTTTTGTGATAGTTTTGGAGGTACTGTGGTTTATTTAAAGTTTTTAAGGACATAACCCCCTTGTGCCAGTATAAGTGGCATAGTTAACGCTCATCCGCACGATGAGGTATTCGGACCCAGTGTATACTACCCCAGTGGATTGAACTTCTACAGCCTTTCGGTGAATTGGCATTTCAGGCTTTAACGTGTGTAATGGCCACTGAGTGAGGTGAGATTGTTTAATTATATGAGTGTGGGTGCTGCGGTGCCCTCTGCAGTCTTTGAGGACTGCGTGTTCCTCCTAGTCGTGCAATAGTGGGTGGCCGAGTCATCGGGTTGGTGCACACCCTCACGAAGGCCAAGTTGAGGCCAACAGGTGCCTTGTCCTTTAACCCGCTAGGCAGAACAAAGATGAGCTTGGGGCAGTATTACACTTTGTTATCTTTAGCCTAGCTAGCTGTGGGTATCGTGTGGGTAAAGCTAGGAAGACGTTGCAGAGTCGTTTGGTATTCGACTATGCCGTGCTCCCGGTAAATGGAGATATGTCTATGGGTGAATCCAGAGTACTGGCATGAGTAGAATTGAGATAATGGTTTAAATTGTGAGATAATGGCATGAAATGTTAAACCCTTTAAAATTAAACTTGTTTATAAAATGGGTTGTTTGTGAACTACTGATAAGGTTTAGAGTTAAACCAGTTCCCTTCCTTGTTATATCCTGCATTAGTATATGTTTCCTTGCATGGCTTGCTGAGTACTTGTGTACTCAGTCTTGCATTATTTGGGCTTTGGCTGGTCAGGAAGAAGTTGCAAGTGAAGTCAAGGAAGCCGTTGATCTACAGAACTTGGATGAAGACGAAGGCTTCGCGTTCTAGGTTGACTCTATGCTTTGGCTATTCCTGTGGTGCAGAGTTGCGTATTTTGGTTGTATGTGTATGGCCATAGGCCCGTTGTGTGCGTGTGTTGAGTCTGGGCTGTATTAGAACCTTGTCGATTTGTATAATTAATTGAAGTTCTGTTTATGTATCATTCTATGCGTAACTGAACTTCCTAGGTGGTTATGTGTGTTGTGGGACGTTTGGACCCCCTCCAAATGGTCCCCACAATTATCCTCATAGCTCTTCTAATGGGACTGAGCTACTCGTAGGCGTTCCTATATAATATTCACTTTCTCTTCTGCCTCTCGTAGAATGTCTATCCCATACACTTGCCTTTCTCCAGTTTGATCCCAAAGTAGGGGTGTGCGGCACTTCCATCCGTATAAAGCCTCAAATAGGGCCATCTGAAGACATGCCTGGTAACTGTTGTTGTATGGAAACTCGGCAAACGGTAGGCTCTTGTCCCAACTTCCACTGAAGTCTATGGCACAAGCCCTTAGTGATGCGCCTAGGTGCCCGATCTTCCGATAGGTTCGATTTGGCGACGTGAAGACGTTCACGTTTTGAGGCTTCCGATCAGCGATCGTCACCTCGCAACTGCTGCACCCACATGTCTAGTTGTTATCAACCATGCTCTCACGTAGTCGACCTCACCACGAAGGTTTTATCCCTGCAAGCAATTGAAGAAACTCACAAGAACAAGGAAGAACGCAATCTGAATTGCAAATGAATGTTTAGCACACGAAGTTGGGGTTCTACAAACCGATCTAGACGGTGAAACTGCAATGGCAGAATAATCTAAGCAAAACCCGACTCTAAACGATGATGGCTACTGGATATATATGAGTTGGGACGTCCTAGGGTTAACCCTAGAGCGCATACCCCTTGGGCTTAGCCCACGACACAATTACAAAGCTCAAGGCCCAAAACAGACTCGAACTGGTAGAGGTACATGTCTTGTTTCGATGATTTCGGACAGCTCAGGACGAATTTTGATGTAGGACCAAAACCATCTGAAAGTAGACTCCATAAGCTTTCTAACAAGTACTCATGGGCCCCGAAAGTCCTTCTGGATCAGTGACTAGGTCCATTTGAAGTTGATGCTGTCAGGAGGCCCGAATCTGAATCCAAAACGTGCAGAACTTCATCTCTTGCCTTCTATGGAATAAAATTGACATGGTGATGTAGGAGTAGACTTGGTTAAGGTCTTGGTTTGGTCCCCAATCAACTTCTTTGATCATCCATGCGTTCCTTGCGCTCAGTCTCTTTCCCTTCACCCAAGCAAGTATCTCTGCAAACGAGAACACACAAAACTCATGGCGCAGTAATAGCTATTCAAATATATAACATGTAAATCTTACGTAGAGAGCATGCACCTTTGGTTGATGAATACATAAGGTAGTTATGATAATATCCGAGCTAGTGATGTCCTCATCACTTAGCATGTCTTCTAAGATCTGATTGACCCACTCGGTCTGACCATCCGTTTGCGGGTGGTATGCAGTACTGAAGTTTAACCACGTACCCATCTCCTCTTGGAGTCTCTGCCAAAACTTGGAGGTAAACTAGCTGCCTATGTCTGAAACGATCTTGCATGGTACACCATGCAGACATACGATTCATGCCATATATAGTTCGGCCAACTTACTGCCGGAGTAGGTTGTCTTGACTGGTATGAAGTGGATTACCTTAGTAAGTCTGTTCACCACTGCCCATATGGAGTTGAATCCCAATGCAGTCCTTGACAGACCGGTGATAAAATCCATCCCCACTTCTTCCCACTTCCATTTGGGAACCTTGAGGGGTTGCAGTAATCCCACAGGTTTCTAGTAATCGGCCTTCACACGTTGGCACACATCACAAACGACCACATATTCAATTATTTCCCATCGTATGCTAGACCACCAGAACTTCTCCTTGAGGTATTGATACATCTTGGTGCTGCCAGGATGGATTGAATACTGAGCACCATGGGCTTCATCCAAAATCAGCTTCTTCAATTCCTCTTTGTCCAGTACGCAGATCCGTTATCCGAACCATATGGTACCTTGTCCGCCTTCTAGAAAC
The DNA here is from genome assembly GCA_003991445.1 of Oryza meyeriana var. granulata. Classification (NCBI taxonomy): domain Eukaryota; kingdom Viridiplantae; phylum Streptophyta; class Magnoliopsida; order Poales; family Poaceae; genus Oryza; species Oryza meyeriana. The sequence continues at coordinate 101,361 of RYFJ01001451.1, read as the reverse complement.
CCACTAGCTTTACCCTTTTTCATGTTTTTCCTGATCTCCAGGATGTCTAGGTCGTTGCTCTGAGCCTCTCAGACTTGATCCACTAGACACTACAAACTTCTAACCCTTGCGCAACGACGAGAAAACGTTGCAATAGGCCCAATTTGGTTGCAAAAGGTAGTTCTTGCCACCAAATCACGTTCGTTGCCAATGGTTGCAAAAAGTCACATTGCAATAAGAACTTGCAACCGTTGCTAGTTTGGCGTTGCAAGAGTTAGCTTTTCTTGCAACCATAGCTGTCCGTTGCCAAGCATGGCAATAGGACGTTATCGCAACATTCACTGGCGTGGCAATACGAGCACTTGCCACGCTCGTCTTCGTAGCAACAGGTGGTAAATGCAACGAGCGATAGCGTAGCAATAGAATTTTGTTGCCACGCTAGAATTTTGTTGCCTAAGGTGTTGTTGCCATGACTGTTATGCCGTGGCAAGTAAACCATTTGCCACGCAATTTTATTCGTTGCGAGAGAGTATACATTATTGCCACAATCGTTGTGGCGTGGCAAAAGTATCATTTGCCACGGTTTTTTATTCGTTGCAAGAGATGATATGGTATTGCCACGGTTGTCATGGCGTGGCAATAGTATCATTTGCCACGCAAATTTAGCCGTTGCGAGATACCGTTCATTATTGCCACGACTGCGGTGCCGTTGCAACAGTATCATTTGCCACGCAATTTTATTCGTTGCGGGAGATTAATTGTTATTGCAACAATAGTAATGTCGTGGCAATACTATTATTTGCAACGTAAATAAGTCTGTTGCCATAGAGCATATTGCAGGCATAGCTTTTATTGCAACGCTAGTAACATTTAATTTTGGTTTAATAAATCATCATTGCAAATCAATAAACCATAACAAAAGCAATTGCACTCACATATATTAATTATAATCAATCATTCAATATGTTGCCAAACCATGAAAATAGTAGCTAAAATCATAAACGAGTGTACAGTTCACTCATTATTTGACAACTTTTTAAAAACTTCCTAACATCTATGCAGCACTCGAGAGTTTCCTAGCAGCCCAACATGTCATCACCTTGGCTATGTCCTTGCTTGATTATGAGTCTCCCACTGAAACCTTGTCCACCTACTGCTAAAAGAATAAGATTGGGATATTAGAACAATATTAAGTTTACTAATTCTTGCACAAAATGTAACGACATTCAGATATAACATGGTTCTAATTAATCAAAACTATGGAAACAGTGATGTACATATAATCAGTTTGCTATCAAATTCTCTGAATTTTTAAGGCAGCAGCAGTACAGTTGATTAGAAAAATCATAACTAGAGTTCTAGACAACAAAAAATTATATTCTTTAACAATACGGAAAGCCCATGAAATTCTCTACATATTTCTAGTTATTTGTTAAATAAGATTCTGTAGTTATCATGGTAGAAAAACACAAACACCCACTGCTGTTCAGAACAAGGTCAAAATCTGACCGGCTACTTACAAAATTCATAACTCCCAATTCTCCAGGGCTAAAATCATGACCTTTCATAATGACAAACATCTCTAAACCCTCTACAACTTTGGTATTATCAAGTATCACAGAAAAGGTAAATTACTACTCGGAACAATTCACCCAATCAAAACTGCACAAGATACAGTTTTCAGCACGTATGTTAAATGTATTTCCTACATTTCCTAGTTCTACAAGGAAGTTCACGATATTAGAACAATATTAAGTTTACTAATTCTTGCACAAAATATAAAGAGATTCAGATATAACATGGTTCTAAGTAATCAAAACTATGGAAACAGTTATGTACATATAATCAGTTTGCTATCAAATTCTCTGAATTTTTAAGGCAGCAGCAGTACAGTTGATTAGAAAAATCATAACTAGAGTTCTAGACAACGAAAATTTATATTCTTTTACAATAGGAAAGCCCATGAAATTCTCTACATCTTTCTAGTTATTTGTTAAATAAGATTCTGCAGTTATTATGGTCGAAAAACACAAACGCCCACTGCTGTTCAGAGCAAGGTCAAAACCTGACCGGCTACTTACAAAATTCATAACTCCCAATTCTCCAAGGCTAAAATCATGACCTTTCATGATGACAAACATCTCTAAACCCTCTACAACTTTGGTATTATCAAGTATCACAGAAAAGATAAATTACTACTCGGAACAATTCACCCAATCAAAACTGCACAAGCTGCAGTTTTCAGCACGTCTGTTAAATGTATTTTCTACATTTCCTAGTTCTACAAGGAAGGTCACATTTGATAAAATTTCAGCAAATGATGCAAGAATTTAGATTCCAATTAGCTGATAACATATTGCAGTAGTTACCTTCCTCCTTTTGGGATTATTTCTTGTTCTATTCATCAGCTGCTGTGAAGTGATATATGTCTTCGGTGCAGCCACATTTGCAGTGTTTTCATTGAAAAGACTTTTGCTGAGAGCTGCAGTACTTCCCCAACTCCGACATCGGCCTCCGTCTTCCCCAACTCCGGCCGAGCTCCGCCACCGCCGATTCGTCCTCTGTGGTGAGCCTCGCTTCAATTCTTTGCACCGTAGCCGTCCTCAGGAAGTCTGTAACCTGGTGGACACCGTGTCCTAGCTGCAGGCCAACTGAAAAAAGAGTCGCCGCCGTCGTCCAGAGGATTTCTGCCGCCGTCGAACCAATCGGTGCACCGCCACAGCCGACAAGACCTCGCCGGCCTCGTCAAACCTTACGGTGAGAGCCCAGATATCTGGTAGACACATATTTATGCATTAGTATTGCCAGATTGAGCTTGTAGAACGTTTTCCCCCGTCGACCCGAAAAGAGCCGCCGCTGGAGCTCGCCGCCGGCGATATTCCGGTCACCCGAGGTGTCAAGAAGACCACCCTTAGCTCCGCCGTGAACTCCTCTACCTTTTCTATTTTGGGCCCGACTACAGCCGAGCCGCCGTTCGCCGTCGCCACCGCCGAGAAGCTCGCCGGCTCTGTCTGCCTGCGCCCTCCTCTGTTCGCCACACCGGACCATCCACTCCTGGAACGGATGGTCCGATCCGTTGTCCCGCGCCCTGCTCTGCTCTGTCTCACTAGCCTGCGGGCCCAGGCTATAAGAGAAATAAGAAATGAAGAAAGAATTAGAAAAAGGTTAAAACTGAAATATCTTTCCAACAGAAAAATAGCCAAACTTTGAAAATTCATAAGTAATTCATTTTAACTCATTTTTGAGTGAAACCAATTTTGTTCAAGGGCATTCAAGGGCCGTGACGACTCCGGTTGCAGGGAGGGGGTGCCACGACGACACCGGCTGCAGGGAGGCCGCGACCACGCTGCTGGCTGTAGGGAACGAGGGCCTTGACCACGCTGCTCGCAGGGACGGCACGCGGGGGAAGAGAGGCCGCGACAGGGGGATCAGAAGCCACGACGCACGTGGGAAACAAAGCAGCGACGGGGAAGAGAGAGACCGCGACGTATGTGATAGTAATTAGATTACTATCTTTTCCAATATATAAATGGGTCTATATTAATTTGTATAGGATACGCTAGCTATTAGAAACACAAACACATACATGGTCTAATGGTAGGCGCCTATCTTCTTAACTCTGAGGTCTCAGGTTCGAAACTTGCTGGTGGTGTTTTTTTTTAATTTTTTATGTAACCATTAAAGTGGAGAACCTTAGGTATTGCAACGATGTAATTTTTCGTTGCTATATGTACAACCTTTTTGCAACGAACGAAACTATTACATACAACGAAACCATAATCGTTGCAACCTTAGTGATTGCAACGATTTATTTTTTTTCGTTGCTATATGTACCACTTTTTCGCAACGCAAGCGACTATTATATACAACGAAACATATTCGTTGAGACATAGACAGGCTATTGCAACCATCATATAAAGAGTTGCAATATCACCTTAGTATTGCAACGACAATAAACTTGCCCGCAACGCAAATCAAATCGTGGCAACAGGAATCACTTATTGCAACCATTCAATAATTTGTTGCAATAACACTTACTTTTCGCAACGATCTCCATACTTAGGGCCACGAAACAATCTTCGTGGCAAAAATCCAATCTATCGCAACCAAAAGTGAAAATTGTTGCGATAACAACCCTTGTTGCAACCAAATCTCGCCGTTGCGACAAAAAAGCATGGCATAAGGGTCAGAAGTTAGTAGTGAGAGTAGGTTGTGCTTCCAAAGCTGCCACATAACCCTGACTAACTAATCCCAAATTCAGCCGTTCAAACTCTTCACACAATTCCGAAGATAACTGTTGACCTTCCGTGGCGTTGCAGTAACTCTTTCAACTAAGGGCATCAGCCACCACATTGGCTTTCCCCAGATGATAATGGATTTCGATGTCATAATCCTTGATCAACTCCAACCATCTCCATTGCCGAAGGTTCAGATCTGGCTGGGTGAAGATATACTTCAGACTCTTGTGATCCGTGTAGACTTTACTGCGGTTGCCGATAACATAGTGTCTCCAAATCTTTAAAGCATGCACTATAGTTGCAAGTTCCAAATCATGGGTGGGGTAATTATTCTCATGGGGTCGTAACTGCCGGGAGACGTACGCCACCACTCTTCCTTCTTGCATTAGCACACATCCCAAACCCTATCGGGATGCATCACAGTAGACTTGATAACCTTTCTTGGGATCTAGCATGATCAACACAGGCGCAGATACTAACTTCTTCTTCAACTCTTGAAAACTTTGCTCACACTCTAGAGTCCATGCAAACTTCACATCCTTCTGGAGTAGACGGGTCATCAGTTTCAGAATTCTAGAGAAGTTCTCTCTGAACTGACGGTCCCGCCAATCCCAGGAAACTCCTGATCTCCGTGACTGTCTGCTGCTGTTTCCACTTGGTTACTGACTCCACATTAGTTGGGTCTATCGAAATTCCTCCGGCGGTGATGACATGTCCAAAAAACTTCACCTCCGGAAGCCAAAACTCACACTTGTTGAACTTGGCATACAACTAATGCTGTCGAAGAGTCTCCAAAACTATACGTAGATGTTGCTCATGTTCTTCCTTTATCTTGGAATAAATGAGGATATCATCGATGAAAACTACCACGAACTTGTCTAGGTACTTCATGAACACTTTGTTCATCAAGTTCATGAAGAAAGCAGGGGCATTCGTCAATCTAAAAGAAATTACGGTGCACTCATACAACCCATACCGAATGGTAAAAGTGGTCTTGGGAATGTCTATCTCCCGAATCTTCAGCTGATGATAACTGGAACGAAGATCTATCTTGGAGAACACTGTGGCTCCTTCCAACTGATCAAACAGATTATCGATTCTAGGTAGAGGGTACTTGTTTTTTTATAGTGACTTCATTGAGTGCACGATAATCCAGGCACATCCTTTGGGTTCCATATTTCTTTTCCACAAAAACGACCGGTGCTCCCCAAGGCGACGTGCTAGGTCTGATATAACCTTTTGCAAGCAACTCCTCCACTTGCTTCTTCACCTCTACCAACTCATTTGCGCCAATCCTATACAGTCTCTTGTGGATAGGAGCAGTGCGAGGAGATAGGTCTATTCTGAACTCAATATCTCTCTTGGGTGGCATCCCAGGTAGATCATCAGGAAAGACATCAGGATAATCCCGTATCATCTGGATTTCTGCTATAGCCATCTAGTTTAGAGATACCAAAGAAGGTGATGTAGAGAGAGCACGGAACATTACTTTCTTTCCAAGATTGGAAGTCAGAGTAATGGTTCTAGTGGCACAATCAGTTATCCCTTTGTGCCGAGTTAACCATTCCATCCCTAGGATGACGTCTAGATCCTTGGATTCTATCAAGACCAAGTCGGTCAGAAAAGGGGTGCCCATAATCTCTATAGTCACAGAGGGACTACTCTGGGTGGTGGGTGTTTGGTGGCCAAGTGTATTTATTAAGATAGGGGTTCTCAACTTCCTGGTGGGTATCCCATGTTTGCTAGCAAACCCTATTGACAAGAAAGAATGTCTAGCACTAGAATCGAACAATACTGTAGCAGGAACTGAGTTAACAGGAAACATACCCAGGACGACGTCTGGTGCAACCTGAGCTTCCTCTACCGTGACGTGGTTTACCCTGGCCTTCACCACATTGTTAGGGTCTATCCTGGTATGGTTGGCTTGAGACGTTTAGGCTTCGGGCACAGGGAAGCATAATGTCCAGGTTCTCCACAGTTGTAGCAGTTCAGCGCTTTGCCAGCAGCTTCCTTCTTGGGTTGCTGGTTCTGTGTGGGTGCAATAGCTAGCTGAGGGGGAGGACGGTTGGCCACTACACTGCTGCCAGTATTGTTGTTGTAGAACTGGCGTTGAGGGCGGGGTGCCGAGGATGATCCTCCCTGCTGAGTCTGAGGAGGCCCTGCCATACGCGGCCTCTAACTGTTGAACTATTGAGCTCAGAAACTAGCAATCTTGCGCTTCCTCTGCTCCATCTGGTTATGCTTGTCCTCCTGTCTAGACGGAGAGCTCATCGTTCAATCCGTCCAAGAACTTCTCTTGCCTTTCAGCGTCAATGCTGATGTCCTCAGGTGCATAACGGGCAAGACGGTTGAACTTGTATTGTCACCGACCGATTTCCTTTCTTCAAAGCCTGGAATTCACTCTTCTTGAGTGCCACTACTACCGCAGGAATAGGAATATGTGTCTTCTTAAAGGCGGCAGCAAACTCAGCCCAAGTGATAGGCTGGCCGTCAGTCCTGTTGGCACAGAAATGGTCCCACCACTCTGATGCGGGGCCATGCAACTGATGTGAAGCAAACGAGACCTTTGCCTAGTCTGTGCATTATAGTAAGTCTAGTTTCTTCTCAGTGGCATGCAACCAATCCCCAGCTTCCACAGGATTAGTTGTATTGGAGAAGGTAGGAGGCCTCAGTTGCAAAAACTGTGCGAGCTTGTTCTGGGGTGGAGGAGGACGCACTTGTTGATGTCCCTGGTTCTGTTGATTTTGCATTTGTTGGAACATCATGTTCATGAGGTGGGTTTGGTTCGCTAGGACTTGTGCAATGGTGAGGTTGTCATCCTGAGGCAGTGGTCTGTTGGGAGCACCTCCGTGAATGTTGTTGGTTCCAGTGTTACCATCCTGGTTGCCACCATTGCGTGTGTTTACCATCTATAGAGAGTAGAACAAAGACGAGAAAAGGAAAAAGATCCCTTAGGATGGATTCATATTGCTTAAGCTTTCACTTATATTGATCTGAACTGAATGATTAACATGTAGGTTGTTTAAAACTCACACCAACAAGAAAGTCCCAACTTAAGTAGTTACATCACCACCCTCTGACATAAACTGCCATCTAACCCACACACACAAGCATCTCCTAAGCACACAACTCCTAACACAACGCTCTAAGGTAAACTCCCACTAAGGTGCTACTCAACGGGGCGAAGGGCTTCTCCTTGCATCAGAGTTGTACTCGGGTTCCTCTTCATCATCCTGAGTATCACCCCACTCCACTTCAGAATGGATGCGAGTTCCACTGTCTCCTGGCCTTTTCGAAGGTGTATTGGCTTCCGACTCCTCCGAGTTTTCTTCTGCATCATTAGCATATGCCATAGGCGTAACTACCCTGAGTGGGACCTGTCCATTCAGCAAACGAGTCCTTGGTGCTAGCTAAATCCGTGGTGGAAGATGAACCCTCTTTCTTGCGGTGGTGCGGATCTTGGCGCCTCCAGGGGGTGCTTCTCCTTTGGCCAATGCCAGCTCTCTTTTCAAGCGATCCACTTGGAATTGCAGTCTGCAGATCTTGGTGTGGTTCTCGTTCTCCCGTTCATTAGCTGCGATCACCACATGCGCACGAGCATTGTCCATAGCACTTAGCATCCTTACTAAGTGTTGCGTGGTAGTGTTGTTCTCTGCCTCAGGACTCTAGTAGCTGCTGTACTCATCATTGTGGGTTCTAGAAGGGTGATCACGATATGCGGTGTCCCTCAAGTGAGTGGCGTAGCGGTGACAAAGTTCTCCAATGGCCTCCAATGCCACTTCTTGACATGCATGCTCAATTCCTTCCTCTGGCTCCGAAGATCATCGATGGGAATCCTTCCCGCTCACTTGAAATTGTCAGCCAAACACGGCACTTCTCTTCACATGGGTTGTGGGTGACTAGTCTGTACTCTGGGGCTGGATTATACCCTATGGCGAAGGCCATGTCACGTAGCTCCTTGACGAATCCACCAATTCCAAACAGATGCACTGGCTCAAGGTTTGCCATCTATAGAGCATGAAAGGAAGATTAATGATTTCAACTAAGTCAACAGAATAAGTTTTTTAAGAGCAAATTGAAGTACCATAAAGGAAAAAAAAGAAGGGTAATAAAGTTTCCAAGGAAAATTAAGAGCAAATTGAAGTACCATAAAATGGAAGAAGTTTTTTTTAAGTTGAGGAGAAAGAATGTAAAATCAAATGTTCATAATCAGTACAATAATGGATGTACAGTAGTAATTAATAGAATGATGAAAGAAAATTGCACAATTAAATAGATAAAGATTTTGCAAGATTTTTTTTACAAGATTTCAATTTTTCGAGAGTGGAAGTTAACTAAATCAAAAAGAGTTTCTTTTTCACGTGCCGTTAATGTCCCTAATTAAAAGAGAAAGAGGAGAGGACAGTTCTAATTTAAAAATCTTTTTTCAGAAGGCTCTTAGGGGTACCAAGGGGCTTATGCTACAGTCAAGTTGGCTCTGGTACCAACTTGTCACACCCAGAATTTTCATCTAAAATTCAAGTGCTTTATTGTGTATAAATCCTCGTCTAGGATTCAACCAAGGCACACATTTGACGAAGTTGATAACAAAGTAATTGTTTTACATAACGAATGTATTTATTACTCAGGATTTATGCTACTCGAATACTTTTGCAATCATTTAAGAGAAAAAACAGAAAAAAGTGCAGCTTGTACACCTATTAGGTGTAAGCGCCTGTGGCATTGGCGAGGCCGAGTGAAGAAATATTTATCAGGAAGCGACTTAGCTATTCGGTATTTCGGAGTGGGGATGCCATCCTTGCGTTTGAGCTTGTGAGCGCCCGAGCATGTCACTTGTTGTTCTGATAATCTTCAGTTGTTGAAGGTCGAAGACGGTTGTGACCGACTGCCACAATGAAGCCGTCTAACTTGCGTTTGCGATTCCCGGCTTTAGTCGGGACCGCGTCGTTGGTGCCCTCCCGCTTCTTCTGTCAAGGTGTATTCTTGTCATCTAGGGCTTGAGCAACAGCGTCGGCTGAGTCGGCATACTTGTTCACCATGTCAAAGAAAGCCTTGACAGAGTTGGGAGGCTTCCGAGTGAATTTGGCGATGAATGAGGTGTCTTTGACTCCTTTTCGAAAGGCGGCGATGACGACCTCGTCCTTGATCTTTGGGATTGAATTCTTCTTTTCAGAGAACCTCTTGATGAAGTCATGAAGAGACTCGTTCTTCCTTTGATGCAACTGATATAAGTCGTACTCGGAAGATGGCCTCTCGTATGTTCCCTGGAAATTGGCGATGAAGCGTTCCCGGAGTTCTCCCCAGGAGCCGATGGATTGCCTGGGAAGTCCTGTTAGCCATGTCCTCGCTGAGTCGGCTAGAGTGACTAGGAGGTAGTTAGCCATGTCTTTGTGATTTCCTCCAGCTGCTCGGATCGCCAGAGTGTAAACTGTGAGCCAGGACTCGGGGTTGGTCTTGCCGTCATATTTTTTGATTCCTGTAGGCTTGAAACCCGACGGCCAGTCGACCTGTTGTAGCTCTTGGGTGAAGGCCGGTATGCCTTCATCGTCATGAGGGCTCCGACTCCGAATACGGCTCATGGTAAACTTCCTGGGAACCCATAGGAACTTCTACATACTTCGCTCTCTTGAAATAATAGCCGCAAGGCCGCATGCACCACGCACCCAAGAGCATCCGCCGCTTATCCTCGCCGCCGGCGAGATTTCGGCCACCGTCAGCCACAAGACCACCACAGATGTGTTCGCCTCGTCTCCCTCTCTCTTTTTCCCTGTTGGCCACCACCCGAGCCGACGCCGCCATCGCCGTCGCCGCCGCCGAGAAGCTCGCCGCCTCCGCTCTGGCTGCACCTGCCCTGTTCTGTGCTGCTGGCATGTGGGCCCGAGCTGGAGGAAAAGAGAAAAGAAGAAAGAATTAGGAAAAAGATTAAGGAATTTATTTTACAACAGAAAAATGGTTAAACTTTGTAAATCCATATCTTTTTCATTTTAGCTCCTTTTTGAGTGAAACCAATTTTGTTAGTTCTGTAATTTTGTGAACTTTAATGCTGTCAAATAAAATATGACCACCTCTATATAGAAAATATCCATAAAATAATATGAAGCAAAAATAACTTATTTTGTGCTTAAGAACTTGAGATATTTCTATAAAATCCATTATAACTCCCTTTGAGGTGAACCAAATTCCTATGGATTCATAAAAATGTGCTCTTTAATTTTGTAAAATAAAAAGTGAAACTTCTGTGTAGGATTTTTCTCTAAAAATAGAAATATCTTTTATATACCTCTTTATAACCTAGAAGTTTATAAATGTCTAGAAAATTCATCCTAATTGCTAAAAATGTGAAACCACTTTTGTTTAACTCAGAAAACTGTAACCTTACTGTGAACAATTTGTATTTGACAAAACTACCTCCCAAAATAGGCCTAAGTAGTTTCTAAACCCTTCTTTTTGACAAACTTGAGAAATTTATATCTAAATCATTTTAAATCAAATTTCAGTGAACCAAATTTAGTTGGAACCAGTAGGTTATGCTCTTTTATATAAAAATGCATGCCTTCTTGAAATATTAATAGAAAATGTCAGCCAAATATAATGACTCAAGGTTACAATATAAATATTTACAAAACTGCCATTTTCAGCCTTCCTCGCTTGGTATTTTTGTACCTCCCAATCCAGAGATGCAAATGACTTGGTTCTTTCTCCTAAAATCTTGTTAGGACATGCCCTACCTACTGTATTTATCTTAGAATTTATTGATCATTTTTGCATAAGCATATTTAATTGATTCTTATTTGCATATCCGCCTTTTATCGGTAGATTCAGACAATTCGGAGTACGTGGAGCAAGAACCAGAGGTTGAGTGTGACCACTCGCTGTAGCAAGGCAAGCATCTAAGCATATTGAACCTATATTTTCCATAAATTGATTTGTTTGCGAAGGAAATATCTATATGCATGTTTCGGTCTTGTTAAAATGGGAAAAACAGGTAGAGTTTATATTACCCAATTGTATGCATTTCCATTCCTTGGTTATTGACTCCATGTTGTTACCTTGTCACCACTGGCTAAGGACTTTGGTATACTTTTATTTTACCGAATGCTTAGCTATGCTTAGTTCTAGACTTAGAAAAATCCGATAGATGGAGCTATCGGTTCAAAACTAGTTAATGCGAATGGATGGGTTAAAATCTGAAAAGAATAACTTCTGATTTATAATTAAGAATATGTTTGACTTGGACGGATGATAGGGCGATGAAGGGATGGTGTTTCCCCGATGCACGTAGCTCCATCTGGGTCGTTAAGGACCGAACATGTTGATGTCTATTTAAGCACCCTACGTACTTCCACACGCCGGCATGGGATGGCTTAACTCAGTAGCATGGGCGGCTATAGCCATCTACACCCGTCCGTCAGTCGTGAGGACGGAGAGTCCTTGGAGGGCCTCATGCGTGCCTGGTTTTGGCCGGAGGTGCCTCCCGCGACGGTGAGCCCGCCTTAGTTACCATGCACGCACGTGACTAAGTCGTCGGGGGCCCAGACGTGGTTTAGGTGGTTGGGGCTAAGCGTGCAAAAGGTTCTGTTGTGACCTCTAGTCCGCACTCAATGTGTAGAGTGTGGGTACCGACGGGTACGGATCAAACTAGAGTATAGCTGTATGGCTTCTATCACATCGTGTGGGTAAAGATATACACCTCTGATCAGAGTAAGAACTATTCGAATAGCCATGTCCACGGTTACAGGACGACTGCTTGATGTGTTAGTTACTCATGTTAGCATCTAACTTGGGATATGTGGTTATGGGATTATGTTGTTATACCATGACTTAGAATAGTCATGGATGGATGGGTTTATATAAGAGGCTTGATGTTAAATATGACTTGGTTTAGTCATGAAAAGTGGTATGCTTGTGTAGCATATATAATTGGGCAATGGTGACCCATGGATGATGTTTAGAGCATGGTTTGTGCTCATTTTTACTTACATTTCAGAACTATAAGCTTGCTGTCCTAAATTTTCAGATTGAGCTATTTTACAAATGCTTATATTTTAAATGTATTACTTGCTCAATAAAATCAGCTTTATGCAAAATCAGATTGGCATAGCCATACTCCTTGATGTAGAGACTAGCATTACTCCTTTGTTCTATTATTATTGTATAAGTCTAGCTGAGTACTTGTGTACTCACGCTGCATCTTTCAGGTGAGAACAACAACGACATTGATGTGATCTACTATTATCCCGCCGAGGGTGGCGAGGATAATATGTAGTCGAAGTTATGCTCTATCCCCAGTCGGTTGCCCTGTGGTTTGGTAATGGCACTACTGGTTTTATCTTTTATGTTTATATTTTCCTCTACTATCTTTTGTGTCACTTTGTGATGAATTAGGGTGTGAACCCTCCATGTAACATATATAGCCCTGCTGCTCGTTTATCCATATTTAGAGTACTTGTGATGTTTATCAATTGCTTGCGATGAAAGTGTGAGACTAGTCACTTTCCTGGGGACTAGCTGAACATGAGTATGAATTTAGAAATGATGAGATGCATGGACATTGATTCAACCGTAGACTATGTCCCCAGAAGTGTGTATCGTGTTTGGTCGCCACCTTCGTATGGTTTGACGGGCACACTTCGCCGTTTGGGACTGGTGAATCAACTCTCCAAATATCTCTTTATTTCTGAATTCGGCGCGTTGGAATTGTATTGTGATTGGGTCAATATTATGGCAAGACTGCGATGAGGATGGATGGTTACTGTACTTAATTGGTTTTTATTTGAGATCCCATCCATCTAGATATTTCGCGTTGTCATAATAAGTACTCTCCATAATGCACTTCTGGGGTGCCCACATTTAGGGTTTTCCTAAAAAATTTATATTTTCCTTTTTCCTCCTTTTCCTCTTTTTATTTTTCCATTTCTTTTCTTTTCCCCTTTTTCTTTTATTTTTCCTCCCTTCTTCTTCCTTCCTCCTTCCTTCTTCCTGCTCTCTCTCCTTTGGGTGGTCAGAGCCCGGCCCTCCAGTGCTCCCATCCTCGGCTCGGCCTCAGCCCATGCTGCCGCCTTGGCCCGACCTGCGCACGCCACCGCCGCCCTGGCCCAACCCACACCACCGCCCACCCAACCTCCCGCAAAACCGTTGCCGCCGCCTTATCCTCCCCCCCCCCCCCCTCTCCTCTATAAATAGCTGCCAATCCGCCTGCACCTCGCCTCTCCCGTGCCCTAGCCGCCACCATCACTACCTTGCGCCACGCTCAAAATCTCTGCTATCGTTCGAAGAAGTCATCGTCGTCACCTCCATGTCCTCCACCACCGTTCATGAGCCCCACCGACACCTCTGTATCTCCTCCTGCTCGTCGCCGTCGTCGTCTACATCCCATCGCTGGTGCCACCCTTTTTCCCCCAAAATCGGTGCCCCTCTTCCCTCTTTACAGCATTGCCGTCGCGTCGTTACCCCGATGCCGTCGATCACTGCCGCGTCGTTGCCGGTCGTCACCGTCGCCTGTTGCCCCTGCCTTGCCACCTCACCGCGTCACACCCACGCTGTGGGCGCACGGGAGCCACCCCGGGATACTGACCAGTGGGCCCCGCCGGCAAGGTCTCCCCTTCTGTGACTGACATGTGGTCCCCCATCGGCAACCCTCTTCACTATGTATGGTATATGGTTCCCACCGGTGTCCCCTCCCCTCTGTGTGACATGCGGGCCCCACCGGTGATCCCCTCTCTCTGACCGACGCGTGGGCCCATGTGAATACTCCCAACGAGTTCCAGCTGTCAAATCGATCTGATCAAAACCAAAGCCATTGGATTCCCCTACCCTAGATCTAAGCCACGTCAGCCCTAGATCCTTGTCATTGCCACATGGCATCCACCTCGGCAGCCACCTTAGCTTCTTTGTCCACGTGTGTGTCCACGTCACTGGTCCACCATAGCCATCCACCCCTTAGTCCATAGACCTAGTCCACATAAGCCAAGCCACTAACAGTGGGCCCTGCCACCTTTATTCATTCAAAAATAATTATTTTAATTTGAAAATCCAGGGAATATTCTGATAATATTCCTTTTCAATTTCTTTTCGGATTTTCTCTGTATTTAAACTTCCAGAAACCATAACTTTTCCATCCCAACTCCAATTCGACTTGTTCTTCTTCCTAAATTCATCTAAAATCATGATCTACATGTTTGTATACTTTTATGTACTATTTATTTAGATTTTCTTAGTGTTTTACCTCATTTTGCGTGTAGACGTGTAGTTGCCGCCGTTTTGGAAGAGCGCGAGGTTCAAGGAAGATCAAGTGAAGACTTTTTTATTGCAAGGCAAGTCACACGACAATCCGCTTGAACATGTTGAACCCAATTGTGAAAACTATTTTGTTTTAAAGTTATTGCATGCAAACTTTGAAATGTCATTATTATGGGTATTTATTATTATTCCTATATTCCTTGATTATGGCCATTTTGTTATTGATAACTTTACCTTGATACCCTGGGTGATTAACATTGATTAGTTGGATGTCTAAACTAATGATCTAGCTAGAATAATTAGTTTTGCTTAGCCATGCATAGAAACCTTAGCGTCATTTTATGTGGGATAACTATTGATTCACTTGTGGATAGCTAATGATTAATGGCTATATTTTCACGACGGTTGGTCGTGGTTTGTTAATTAAAATGCCAACTAAAACTTGACTGGTAGTGGGTTGTGAGCACATGGAATAATGATGATGTGTCACGCCCGGAAATTCACCAAAAATTCCAAAGCTAATTTATGCAATAAATCCTCATCTAGGAATCAGTCTAGGTATACAAATCGAAAATTTGATAAACATATCCAAAACAAAATAACAATAAATATTTACAAAAGAGGCACTTAGTTCTCACACAAGAGAAAACTGCAGCAGATCGGCAACCTAGCGAAACAGCAGTACCAAGCCATGGGCACCTTAACTGGAGTATAAGCCAAACACCAAACTTCTCCTTCCATGCAAATCTTCACTCTAATGATTGTAATATAGCAAAACTGAGTACCACCCACCGTACTCAACAAGCCACACATGGAATGCACAATAATGCAATAGGATTCTAAAGGAAAGACATAGTATGACTCGTTTGCATAAATATCATTTAAAATATTTGCATTTAAAATCATTAGAAAACAGTATAGTTTAATTACTAATCAATATTAATCCAATCACTGAATAGCACTGCAATGCAGTTCAGGCGCAGACCATAACCCTCCAAACTGGAGCTATCAAGTTTCCACCATTTGTCATCATTACTGAGTAGTGTGAGACTAATCACGAAAAACATTGCTAGGCTGCCCATTAACCACAAGCACGGCTATTCGAATAGTTTTACTCTAGCCAGAGGTGTACCAATTTACCCACAAGACACGGTTCCACACATGTCACCATGCCCCAAAATACCACCATGGTACTGTAAAGGGGGAAACCGTGATGAGACCTTTCACCTAACATGCCCAACAGAATGGTCACCGGCCAAGCCCCTAGTAGAGGTGGCCCAACCTCCAGGCTAGAGAAACTATTGACTCCCAAACATATGGACTTATTGGCACTGCCATAGCTGATTTATTGACACTATCACCTATCAACTAAACACACCGTGGTGCCTCCTGCTGAGACATGCTACACTACAAGTCTAGCCATTGCCCATTCTGGCTTGTGGTTAGTACGATAAATGCTTCGCAACAAGTAGTCCGCGAACCGGTCCTTAAGTGTCATGAGCACCACTAGCATCAAACACAAACCCGGTGCTCACAACCCACCATTTAGACAAGTTTTAGTTGTCATATTAATTAACCAACCACGACCAACCGTCGTAAAAATATAGCCATTAATCATTACTTAATCATAAGTGAATCATCAGTTTCCCACATAAAATGATGCTAAAGTTTCTAGGTATGGCTTAGCAAATCCTAAATACTCTAGCTAGATAATTAATTGAATATCCAGCTAGTCAATATTAATCACCCAAGGATCAAGGTACATGTAACAATAATAAAATGGCCATAAGAATCAAGGAATATTGAATAATGACATTCAAAAACATTGCATGCAATAACGTTAAAATAAACTAGTTTTCACAAATGGGATCAACATGCTAAAGGGGATTGTCGTGTGACTTGCCTTGCAATAGAAAAGTCTTCAATAGGTTTTCCGAACTTTTCCACGAACTTCGTGATCCTTCGAAACAGCGAGAATACACGAATACACGCAAAATGAGGAAAAATACTAGGAAACTCCAAATAAATAGTATATAAAAAGCACATAAACATGTAGATCATGATTTTAGATGAATTTAGGAAGAAGAACGGGTCAAATCAGAGTTCGGACGGAAAACTTATGGCCTTCGGAAGTTTAAATACAAAGAAAATCTAAAAAGAATTGGAAAAGGAATATTCTTGAAATATTCTGTCGAAATTAATTATGAAAGGAATTGTTTTTGAATGGATAAATAAGTGGGACCCACGGTCATAGGCTTGGTACTCATGGATTAGGTCCATGGACCGAGGAGAGTGGGGAGTGGTGGACATCTGAGACGGATGGCCACGTGGACCAGAGAGGCTGAGGTGGCGGCCAAGGTGGCTGATGACTGGGCATTTAGGGCTGACAAGGTCGCATCTGGAGAGACATGACAATCCACTGGCTCAGATTAGATCTTGGGAGATCAATGGCTGGGACTACTCAGAGGAAACCTGTTACATACTAGGACTTCTCCTAGGAGAATTTAGCAGCGAAATCAAGTTTTCGATTTCAAAAAAAAAACTTGATTAAAAAGGTTCACAAAATGACGTAGGTTTTCTTCCAAGTTAGGAACGAAATTATAAAAGTTTAACCTAGGAAAATAATAAGATAGAAGTGATTGTTTGTTCATTTCCATAATAGAATGCATAAACATTTCCATAGCCTAAATAGTTTCTAAGGACGATAGGTTTAATATAAAATCATGAGAAAGTTTCTATAATAGTTATACAACACAACTTATCTACTGTAAATTTTCCATGATTTTATCACTTCAGTAAGTACTTCAATAAAATCCCTCAAATCAGCTAGACTAGGGAGCTAGCTAAAAATAAATGGGTATACTTCTAAAATTCACCAAATAAAAATAAAGACTAATCAAGCAGTGCCCTTCTACCAGAGTATGAGTCAACATGAAACTTTCAACCAGAAATTTTGGTTTAATTTATCTCCCAAAGGAACCACATAAAATGACAGGAGAAAAGGTCTAGGGAATTAATTTAGACTGCAGGAAAAACTGGGTCACTATCCTTATTTTGCAAATTCACCAAAGATAAACCAGATTACCTCTAGCTATGAAATTCGGTCAGCAGTTAATCACGTCCTCCTCTATCTCCAGTAATTTTTACCAAATTTTATCAATTCAATAAGTGTCTCAAACAAATATTTTTGTTTCAGCAAAACAGAGAACTTTTTCTCTTGCAGACAACCAATTTGATATTTTTTTCTAAAATAAATTCACCACTCACCTTCTTACCAAAATTTGCTAGAAATTGGGTCATGTCGTGAACTATTTACAGTAAACATTTCAAAGCTTCTTTCACAAAGGTTGTACATGAAATAATAGGCCCAAGCTCACTGACTCAGACTAGTGCACAGCAGAAACTGAAATTTGGCCGAACTTTGCCATTTTCTCCGGAGAAATCTACAAGTCCCACAATTTTGAAATTTGGCACAGAGCTAGCCAATACCACCTACTGCCTGCAGTAATTTTCCCATGATTTTACCCGCACTGTAGACTAGTCAAACAGCTAGATCAAAGTAACCTCCAACCACTTCATTTACACTTAGAATCTGAAAGCTTGTTCTCTGTTTTGTCACTACCATGTGGACCCCACAGACCCCTGGCCCACCTGTAAGCCTTAGCATTCCTTTGGACAGTGTGTTTCACCAAGAAATTCACCCACACCTCTCTCCTCTCCATAGGTTTTCACTACTTGGACCCACTAGTCATGGACTAAACCTAGCCAAAAATGTGTAGAACAATGTTGTCTTACATGTGGGACCCACCTTGACCACTGTGCAAATAGATACACCTCAGTAGGCCCCAGCAAACATGTCAGCATCTCCTTCCTCTCCCTCCCTCAGTATACAAAGCAGCCCTAGACAACACAGCCCTTGGAAACCTCGGCCATTTCACCTCAAACTCCGCCAGCAGAACCTTCTTCTCATCCTCTCCATGTTCCCACCGAGAAAACTCACGGAATCCCCAAGTATCACCACCGGCAACCTCATCCTCCCTGCTGCCGATAGTGTTCGACCGAGCTCGAGCTAACTCCGGTGAGCTTCATCCTTTCTAAACCTCAGGAACATGATCTACAACTCCTAACCTTTCCATTTTCGTACTCGGCGTCCCTAGGTTCGCCAGCCGAAGTCGCCATGCCGCCGCCGTCCCTGCTCTCTACTCTGCAAAACCGCCACCATGATGTCATCACCGTTCCGGCCGATCCAGGACACCGCTAGCCTAGCCATTTCACCAACATCGTTGCCTCACCTCCAAGAGCTCGCCAACCAGAGGAATCGAGCTAGGAAGCCCTGAACCACGAGATCCATCGTCGTCTTCCCCGGCGCCGATTTGAGTCACCGCCGTCGATTCCACCGTCCTTGGTAGGTCTCCGTTCGATTCATTGCACAGGAGCCATCCTGAGAAAGCCTATGACCTTGCAGACACCTTGTCTTAGCCACAGGTTGACTGGAGCGAGCTGCCGCCGTGGAACCGAGGGATCTCACCGCTGCCGAGCCGTCTTCGACGTTGCTACTGCTGCATAGATCTTGCCAACCTCCTCAAGCCCCACGGTGAGAACCTAGGCACATATTAGACACACATGCATGCACTGGTTAGGCTAGAACCCGATCGTAGCTCATGTTCCCTTAGCGGCCCGAAGAGCCTCGCCGCTTGCGGCGCCACCATGCCTAGCTCCGGCCACCATCGGCAACGAGACCACCACCGACAGCTTCGCATTGGTCTCCTCTGTCTTTCTTCTGTTGGCTGCAACCCGAGCCGAGCTGCCGTTCGCCGTCACCGCCGCCGAGAAGCTCGCCGCCTCCGCTCTACCTCGCTCTCCCCTGCTCTGCCTCGCCGACATGTGGGACCCGCTCGGCAATAGAGAAGTTAGAGCATGAGGACTAATTTGCGAAGGAATTAAAAGGTTTGAGGTTAATTAGCAAGATGCATACTCTATGACATGTGGACCCGAGGACCCATCCGTAAATCACGAGAAGCCGAAGGACTCTTTAAGAAAAATCACCTCACACGTGGCCGAGGACCATAGGTTCCATTTCTAGAAATCCCGAGGACTTTTCTGCAAAGTTCCCTCTCACTGACCAGTGGACCCCCTCCATTTAAAATCTGAAAATATAAAGAAAAATAACTAAAGTGTTAATTTTTCAACTGAAAAATAGGATAACTTGTAAAATTCATAGTAAATTCATTTTAGCTCCATTTGGGATGAACCAAATTTCAGTAGATTCACAAAATTATGCTTTTTAATGTTGTGAACTAAAACATGGCACCTTCAGTACAGAAAAATACCACTAAATTTTATGTAGTAAAATAATTGCTATAGTACAATTCATTAGTTGTAAAATTCATAGAAATTAAATCCTAACTCCAAATCAAGTGAACCTAATTTTGTTAGATCCACAATATCATGCCCTTTATTTCTAAGAACTAAAATCTAGAACATGCAGTACAAGAAATCCTTCTAAAATTTATGTGACAAATGATTAACTTAATATACATTATGACTTGTAAAATATGTAGGAAATTCATATTAACTTCAAAAATCATGAACTCAGTTTTGTTAAACCTATAAAATTATTCTCTTTATTACTGAAAGCTAAAAGTTGGCACATATGTACAGGAAACATCCTTAAAATTTACTTAATATACACCAAAACTTATATCTTTGGAATACAAAGTAGTAAAATATAACTCCCTTCACTAACATCATCTAAAATCATTACATGTCCCCTGTCTAAAGCTCACACATAGCAAAACATCTCATAAGGTACCTTTAGAATATATATAAGGTATAAATACTCTATTATGTACATAGAAGATGTAAAATTCATAACTCCCAAACCGTAAATGATAAAATAGAAATTCCTTCACCTAAATTCACTTTATAACAGTAGCAACCTAAGGTATAAATCTCATGCATATTAGAGCATTTTGGAGTTTTCGCATTATTTGCTATTTATTCGGTCGTACGTTATTTTCTTTCTAGAGAACGAATTTGATATCGGTGAAGAAGTGAGATAGTTGGTATCCGAGTATTCAAGAGTAAGGCAAGTATTCTCCCCTCCTCCTTAACAAATTGAATCCTATGTTTTGGGGAATGAAATGTGTTGTTTGTAAAATTGCATGCGTATTTGTGAATAACGGTATTTGAATTGTGGTAAATGGTAGTTATAACCTATTAGTTGCATGATCCACCTTAAAACATTGTACTTCTTGCTATTTGTAACCTTAGGCTTGGTTAGAGTACTTGATTTGTACTCATGGGGTCTATGTTAAGTTAATACACTTGCTTATGCTTAGCCATGCTTAGTAACATGCTAAATATTATAGTGATCACTATATACCTTTGAAAATGGGAATTTTATAACTTCTGGACAGAGGTGAAGCCTCTGGTCATTTGTGAACTAAAATGATGAAAAACCTGATTTTAGACTTGGGCGGCAAGTGGTGTGCATATGGAGTAGTTGCACACTGATAGGGGGAGTGTTCGCCTGAGTCGATTAAGGACTGAACTCAGTGTCATATTCTCATGTTAAGCAGTACAACCACATGTACTAGTATGGGATAGCCATAATGGATTAAGTTACTTAATGTTTAGCCTTGCATTTTGGTAGGCTGAGTAGTATGGGCAGTGCCTACAACGGAACGTAGGGCTATTCAGAGGAGCTATCCTGTAACGGAATAGGCGTCTAAGTTTGTCCAATACAACGTTGTGTGCCTCGTGGGGAGTCGGGTAGGCTGCCGCCACGGCGCTGGGTTAAGGCGTGGGCCTGCCACCCATGGCATCGGGGTAGCCCCTCGATGTGGAGTAACACACCTCGTGCTAGTGCAAGGCTAAATGTTAGGTAATGTAAAAGCTATGTTATGACCCCTAGGCCGCACTCAACGTGTAGAGTGTGGGATACAGATGGGTATCGACCAACCTAGGGTGTAGCCGTTATAGCTTCTATCACATCATGTGGGTAACGTTGTACAAACTCTGTAGAGTCAAAACTAATCGGTTAGCCATGCTCACGGTCATGAGCGGCATGGTTGTGTTCATTGAGTATAGATTTATACTTTTAAATGTGTTTATGAAATTGGGATGAGGATTGGTGACTTATAAGAATTATTATGCTTATTACAATGCTTATGGTGGCTTGTTGCCATGGAGGGCAGCAAGTAGGAAAATTATTATGTTGATCACTTCCCTACTTATTATACATGTTTCTAATGTTTTATTAAATACCGTTGCAAATAATTGTGAACTAAAATTAGCTTTATACAAAACTGAACCCACAAATAGCCATCTCCTTGATTTTAGAGCTCGCATGTAGCGATATAGGATTGTCCTTGCCAGTACTGACGCTTGCTTGCATGGTTATAAATCTTTGCTATAGGTTGAGTGCTACGGGAATTCGTTACTTCTTCAGGATTGATTCTTTAAGGGGTCTACCCCTAGTCGGATTGCCTGTGGTATGGGTAGACAAGCTTCCGCTAAATCATATTATTTGGTCATTTGACCTATGTAACTCTGATGTAGTAAATTTAGTTTACTTACTTGTACAACCATTTATTGAATACCATTGCTAGAGATGAAAGTGTGGACTAGCAATTATCCTGGGTCTAGTCTGCATGAGTATAGGCTTAGAACAGTTAAGATACATGGAGAGTAGTTCAACCGTAGACCATGTCCTCAGAGATATGTATCGTGTTTGGTCGCCACCTTCGTGTGATTTGACAGGCATATCTCGCCATGCGGACTGGTGTAACTATTCTTCCAAATATCTCTCGTGTTCTTAGTCTGATGTTTTGGTTGTTTTGCATTATAATTAGTGGTTTGTATGACAAGGCTGCGATGAGGTTAGATGGTTACGGTTTTATTTGGCTTTCTCTTGAGATCCCATCCAACTAGATATTTCGCGTTGTTGTACCAATTACCTCTTATAGTGTAGAACACCGAGTGCCCATAAAACCGAGGCTGAGATTAGATCAAGATTAATCAAACGGCCGAGATCTATTTAGGGATTTTTGTGTAGATCGAAGCGCCCGGATGGATCTAGGGTTTTGAACGGCCGGGATCTAGGTGGGGCCCATATGTCGATGTCACTAGGGAGAATACCACCAGGGTCCACCTGTCGGTCGAATGGGAGGTGCTCGCCGGTGGAGGCC
Source organism: Oryza meyeriana var. granulata (assembly GCA_003991445.1). Classification (NCBI taxonomy): domain Eukaryota; kingdom Viridiplantae; phylum Streptophyta; class Magnoliopsida; order Poales; family Poaceae; genus Oryza; species Oryza meyeriana. The sequence goes on along the minus strand of RYFJ01001451.1, from coordinate 78,713 downwards.
CGTCTATCAGTGGCACTAGGGGCGAGGCGAGCAGCGCCCTCGCCATGGCGCCGGTGCAGCGGGACGGCAAGGCAAGGGGGCAACAGGCAACGATTGATGGCGCCGAGACGGCGGAGGGACGGCGAGCTCGACGGTGCAACGCGGCAGGGGAGGGAGGCGACGCCGTTCCGAGGAAGCAGTGGCCGAGAGGGGGCCGGCGCTAGGATAGGGAGAAGGCGGTGATGCCGGTAAGCAGAGAGGAAAGAGGACAGAGGCACCGGTGGGCAATGTTTACCAGTGGCCGACGGCGATGCAGGGCGGTGGCTGGGGAGCAGGGGCACCAAGCAGAGGCGGCGGCGGTGCATGGGATGCAGGGACGGTGACACATGGGGCCTGGCTAGGGCGGCTGGTGAGAGAGGGGAGTCAGGGCGGCGGGTGAGAGAGGGGAGTCCGGGCGGCGGTGGCGCTAGTTATAGAGAGAGGGGGGGCTAGGGCATGGTGGCAGCACAGGGAATCCGGTGGCGGCACTGGAGCAACGGGAGGAGCGGGCCGGGGACTGGGGCGGGGCGGCTTCCGCAGGTTGGGCTAGCGGCGGAGCAGGTCGAGGCACGGTGGGGCGCTGTAGGCTGGGGAGGAGGGGCGCAGGACGAGCCGGGCTCGGGCGGCACAAGTATGGGGCTCGGCCTCCACCTGCAAGGGGAGAAGGATGGAGGAGGAAGAAGAAAAGGAAAGAAAGGGGAAAAAATAAAAGAGGAAAGAAAAGAGAACGGAGAGAGAAAAAGGGGAAAACAAAGGGGTATTTTGGGGAAAATTCTAAATTGAAAACTTAGAATTCTGGGATATTTAGGGAATCAAAGGATTATTTTAGATTATTGGAATTTAGGGAAATATTCGGAATATAGGAATATTTCAAATATTTGGATATTGTTTTTGGGAATCAAAAACTCAGAAGTAATTTATGGAGTCCGGAAATTAGAAAAGCTCAAAGTATGTGGGGTTTGAATTTATTTTATATTGGAAATTGGATTTTAGGGAAACCAAGGGGATTTAATTCAAAGGAATAAAAAGGATATTCAAAAAAAAATTTGAATACATCCGAGACTCGACTTTCCTGGGAAATTAGGGATTTGAGAACGATAACCCAAGCCCGGGTAGAAAAGGAGGGTACAAAGGAATTGGACAAGGAAAGACCTGAGAAAAGAAATTTGAAATTTGTTTAAATGATTACTGAAAATGATCTTTGTAATATTAAAATTAATTCTAGAGCTCTGAAAAATCCGAGAAAATTTCAGAGAGGTTATTTACACATGAAGAATTTATTAAAAATGAATTCAACCATGATTTATTAAGGAAATTTTTACTTCCCATTTTTAATTTACTTAATTGATTTACTTTATAATTTAATACAAATTATAGAAAATCTATTATTAATTAATTATTTAATTCTCGAAAAATCGGGCTATAACATGATGCTAGTGGTGCTCATGACAATTAAGGACCGGTTCACAAGCTACTAATTGCGAAACATAACCATACTAACCACAAACTAGAATGGGTAATGGCTTGACCGGAAGTGTGGCACATTCAACAGTAGGCAACAGGGTGTGTTTGTGGCTATTGTAATTCCACACATGGCAGTCGTAAGTTCATGAGTTCGGGCGTCGGGCCGTCTCATGGGAAGGCACTTGATCACCCCAACCGGAGATCGGATGCTTGGTAGGTGGCACTTCTATTGGGTGGGTTACATGAAAGTTCTTGTCATGGTTTCCCCCTTTGCAATACCATGGTGGTATTTTGGGGCATGGTGACATATTGTTGACGCCGAAAACCGCCGGGTGTGCCAAAAAGCTTGCTGACGATCTGGTTCGGCGCCTAGAGACACGCGAAGGCCTGGGAGTTCTGCTTAGCTCCAGTGCAGGTCCTAAAATATTTGAGGTTCGTAGGCGTGCCAGTCAATTTGACCCCGCAATTGACAAGGAGATGAAGAAATTTGATTACTGGTCCAATCGGCCAGTAAGCCGATACGGATTCCTTCCAGCCGATCGCCGCTATGCTCGTACCCGGGCCCTCGCCTGTACTTGCGCCCGGGTCTCGTGCTCGGGTTCTCGCTCCCGGGTCCTCGCTTGTGCTCGTGCCCGGGTCAGCAGCAACTGCACATCGGCTATCGACCGATACGGACTGATATAGGCTTCTCGTAGCCGATAGCCGATGGCACCTGTGTATCGGCTAGGAAACCGATAGCGCTATAAACAAGTGGATAAGCTGTCAGTATAACATGTGCATCGGCTAGAAGCCGATGGTAAAATAGATAAGCAAAACAGTAAGCCAGCCGACTGCCGAGGAAACACATGTGCATCGGCTAGAAAACCGATGATAATATAGATGACTAAAACAGTAAGGATAATACAGTCGGCTTTATAAAAAGATAACCTATCGGCTAAGCACTCCGATAGAACATCGCATAAAACCTATCGACTCAGCAAGAGTAAATCTATCACTATCAATCTAGTAGTTCAAACTTAACTGATGTAGCACAGATTAACAATAATAAAAGAACCTCGGTGAGCCGATAGATCTAATGCAATCGTGATGTATATGATAACTTACCGGCTATGCATTCCGATAAGACGCTTGCACAGAAACCATCGACCTAGCAGGAACAGCTTATCGCTCAGTTTAGTAGGTCGGACCCAACCGATGCAGCACAAACTGACGATAAGCTTTCCCCAGTAAACCGATAAAAACTATGCACGCGTGATGTGATATACCTGATAGGCCTAAGAGATCGAACCGAACCGATGCAGCCGTAGACAAAGCAGATATATCGTGGTAAGCCGGCTACCATATACCGACTAGAATATCGGACCTAACCGAGGAAGTCCTAGCCGATTGGTAGCCGGGGTAACGAGACTTACCTTCTCGCTGGAGTTCGGACCTAACCGATGCAGCCCGGCTCGAGAAGCAAGAACCCGTTGGTAAAGGGTGGCGATGCGCCAAATTTGATTGATCGAGAGATAGTTTACAAGGTCCCCGGGCATACGTATATATCCCCCGAGTTACAAGAGTCCTTATAGGACACGGAACAGGACTTTCCTAACTAGAAAAGGAAAACTAACAGACCTGATCGGACAAGAGATCAGGTTTCCTAAAAGATAAAACTATCTAATAGATAAGATAAATAACTGTCATAACGTGGTCTTCACGATTCCTTCCCAAGCTCGGACTCTTCTGGATTAGTTTCCAATGGCTGATATCGCTTCTTTCCTTAACCGAACATGGTAACGACCCGTGCCAAATTTTGGCGTTAACACATATGTGGAACCGTGTCTTGTGGGTAAATTGGTACACCTCTGGCCAAAGTAAAACTGTTCGAATAGCCGTACCCGCGGTTATGGGCGGTGGAGCAATGTTTTTCGTACACTACTCATTAATGCTAATAATTGATGACAAGTTGGTAGCTCCAGGTTTGGAGGGATTTGGTTTGGGTCTGAACTGCATTGGAGTGTTGTTCGGTGATTGGTTTAATGTTGATAATTATTGAACTATATTGTTTTTGAAAGGCTTTTAAATGCAAATGTTTTAAATGTTGTTTATGCAAAAGAGCCATACTATGCCTTTCCTTGGGATCTTGTTGCATTATTTTGCATTCCTGTGTCGCTTATTGAGTACGGTGGGTGGTACTCAGTCTTGCATTATTAACATCATCAGAGTGAAGATTTGCGTGCAACGAGAAGGTTTTGGTGTTTGGCTTATACCCTAGTTGAGCTGCCTGTGGGCTTGATGCTGAAGCTTCGCTAGGATTATCTTTTCGTAGCAGTTTTCTCCTGTGTAAGGACTAAGTGCCTCTTTTATAAGTATTTATCGTTAATTTGTTTGGTTATGTTTATCAAGTTATCGATTTGTGTACCTCGACTGATTCCTGGATAAGGGTTTAATACACAAATTAGCTTTAAAAATTTGTAGTGAATTTCCGTGCGTGACAGGTTTCCTTATCAGAAACATAGAGTAACTAGCTAGAACTATATCCCTTTCCTTGTCGTGCAAAATTACATGAAATCGAGTTCTACTCTATCCCTAATTGTATGGGACGGCCCACCCTCTGTGTCACTCATATTTGCCTTTCTTAAGATACCCGGGGCCCATGGCCTCCACAATTGATAACTATGAAGAGGTGTTAAATTGGCAAAGTGTCAGAGTGCTGGCGGTCGGATCGGCATGGTAAGACAATTGAACTGCCATGGTAGCCACGATCTGGCTAGAGTTGATTGTACGGTCAGACCAGGCAGCACGACGATCAAACCAATAGACTCCAGGTTGGAGTTTGTTTCGGAGTTGATTTGAGTTTCACATTTGTTGCTAAATGTTTATGGCTTATAGATGTTTCATACGTATATTATGAACTGTGTTTATAGTAATGTGAGTCAAGTTGGGAAGAACTTATGCTCGAATATGGTTTCTTTGTTTGTACATGTGTCGGTGTTGCTTGAGTCCACAAGAGTATTGTCAGCGATAGGATTGGGACTAAACTTGGTAGAGGTTAAGGTCTAGACAATCAAGGAGGTCACTTGTGATGCTTAGGCCAAAGAACAATATACATGGAGGTTAAGTTTTCATATGGCACATATGGGGATATGTATGTATATGGAAAGGAGTCAAATTTGGAAGGTGTCTAAGTTTGAGTAAGATTTGAGTCTGAATTTGTAAAGTGATATGTTTATTCCTAATTTGGGAGGTTTCTGATGGGATAAGACTTCTAATTCAAGGGTACTTTATAAACACATCTTAATGCTATGAAGTCAATCTCCTTTCAAAAGTTCATCTAATTATGTTTTGTTGTGTTCTGTTGGTCAGACTATGTACCCACCGACGGTTAGACCAGAGGTGCATGGGCGGTCGGACCGGATCTCCATAAGGTCAATACGTTTTAGATTTTTTTTATTGCACGAAAATATTTGGTTTTTGGTATTTCTATCATTCACTCTCTTAGGCACGGATTGAATGAGCTTATGACTTTAATTTATTAGCGATATGTAAAACAACACAAGTCATTACCACATGATTAATTGAGCATTAACTATTACAAACTTGAAAAAAATAGATTTATCTAATTTTAAGAAACTTTTATGTATAAATTATTTTAAAAACACATTATTTAGCAAATCGGAAAACATATTAAAAAAAAGAGAATATGCTTAAGCCATAAACTCTAAGAACTGTGCCTTAGTAGGCTTAGTTGTTGTATTTGATACTACCTCTATGACACTGTGGATGATATGACACAGTGAACTAATTTTCTGATTGGCCACTGATCCACGCCACTGGAGAACGCTTGCATCGTCGAGCCAACATCCATGGGCTGTGTTCTTTTCTGCTTTTTTATATTTTTGAAATGGATTATTTGCTACACTCCTTTAAAAATACGATTTCTCAAAAAACTCTCTACTAATTAGACTATCTATTCTAAACTATTTATAAAATTTATTGTTTAAATATTAATTTATCATGTTAATAAAAAAATAATCCACATCAACAATCCAAAGAAAAAACTCTCTCAAACATAGCCAGAGCAATTGGAATTTTCAGACATCAAACAGATAAACTTTTTTCCGGCTGAATAACACATACTTTTCTCTTGAAATTATTTTGTTAGGGGCTGAAAACTTATCCGATTTACCCAGGCAGGCAGGCTCTTACTTTTTTTTTTTAAAAAAATGACGAACGACCAAAAACCCCTTCCCCCTCCGCCTATTAGCCTCCGATTCCGATCTGCAGAGCCGGAGGCGCGGCCAACCATCTCCCCTCCTCGCCCCACTGGCACCCGCAGCCAGCCGCCGAGGTGAAACGGTGGTGGTCGGCCTTCCGTCTTTCCCCCACGCCGCGCTTAGCCTCCTCCCCTGTGCGGCCTCTTCGCGCGCACGGCCGGCGAGCAGGTTTGGAGGGGCGACGCGGCCGACCTCCTTCCTCCCGCCTCCATCTCGGTTCGGGTCAAATCGAAGGTATTGTTTCTTCTCTCGTAGCCTCCTCCTACTCGACTCCACTTCATGAGCCCCGCGTGGCGTGGATTGGAAATCCATCTGGACTTGTATCTGATATTTTTCCCTCCAATTAATCTGTCCAGTTTCTTCTAGATTTTTTGATGCGTGGTATAGAACTGAACTAGTAGTAGCTTGCGTTTTCAAACAAAATTCTGGGGTGCTGAATCCCTTGCCCTCACGTTATTTTGCATGAGTGTGTACACCGCTCTTAGCGGTGATGCTTATGCGGATAGAGATTAGTTTTGTTTGAATGAACTGGTAGGAACCTGTAGAAATTCGCCTGATTGTGATTTGACTGATCAGAATCTGGTTGCATTCTGATTTTTTCTGCCTCTTTTTAGTGAGTTAAGACTTCAACCTCCTGAGCTCATGCATGTGACCTTTTTGAGGAAAATTCCTTTACATTCCATTTAAAGATTTAGTAGTGTATGGTTCAAAGTTTGTGATGCTCTTTTTCTTCATCGGCTAGGTCTATACATTTTCCATGGCACTTGTGGTAATATGTGGGCAGCCTTGCAGTGGCAAGTCAGCAGCTGCAGCTTGCCTCGCCTCTGCTCTCTGCTTGTCCACATCTGATCTCGCTGTTCGTATCATTGATGAGTCATCACTCCATCTTGGACGCAATGATAGTTACAAAGGTATTGGCCATTTCTTGTGTTTATTACTTATTCTATTTTTTCCAACTCTGTTGTTCAACTTTATTTTGCTCTTATCATGGGATCATTTCATCTTGACTAATTTTCCGCATTTATTTCTTTTGTTAGATATGGTTGTGGAGAAAAACTTGAGAGGAGTTCTTAGATCAGAAGTTGATAGGTCTGTATCACGAGACAGCATAATCATCGTGGATTCTTTGAACAATATTAAGGTGAGGCTAAAACAATGTTTTCTGTTCTACTGTTGTAAACTTGCATTGAGTAATCCATTTACAATTACTGATAGAGGCCATCACTTTATTGGTTTTATCATCGGACTTGGTATAGCGTTATCACTTACAGGCCCAAGAAACCAACATTAACTGCTGCTTATACTGTCTTTTTGGAACCCCTCTCCGTCTTCAAAGAGGGGTTTTTTGAGCCACTTGAATATGAAAATGCTCGAACAAAACTTGATTTGTTCTGTACACAAGCTCAAATTTTGAATTCGGTCAATGGGATGGTTTTCAACCATGATATCATTTTTAGTGGCTTTGAGCATTTCTTTGGTACAAAAACTCTTTCCACCATAAATTGCTCAACTCTGAGTATGACTGGACTGCCCACTATAGATAGTAGAATTTTCTGTAGAAGGATACCAATGTTTTGCTTAGCATGTTAATCCTAAAAATAAGAAATATTTGCTAAGTATGATTGTACTCATAGTTAGGGTAGCAAATGAACGCAAGCTACGTAGAGGATGTGATGAACCCGCATTTTTTTTCTCTTTCTGCTTTAAGCTCATGCCTCACCAAATAGGTTTTGAGAAGCTCACTTTGAATGTTGCCACAAATGGTATGCCAAGCCATCTTGGCTCAACTTAGTTATGGAAAAGTTAGTTGCAAACCAATGCTGGACGATACCAAAATACGTATTTGGCAAAGTGTGCCTTCCAACCAACAAGCTCTTTTGACATGGGATTCATGAATCAGCTAAGTGGCAATCTAGTTTGTAAATATGTGCTGCTTTTGTAGTCAGTTTGATTGTCAGTACTACACAGTGACAGGCTTTACGAAATCTCATGCAAATTGTAATATGTAGTAAATTCTGTTATTTGTTTGGTGTTTTGTTAATGCATGATGCTTCAAATGAAACATGATGTTGAGATATTATTGTGCATTTGTTGCCTTATTTTGATATAATCAATTTATGTTCACCTATAATATTCAGGGATACCGGTATGAGTTGTGGTGTCTTGCACGCGCATCTGGAATAAGATATTGTGTGGTAACCGCTTGGTCCCTTGTTCGTCTACTACATTTATTTTCATTTTTAAATATTAGTTTTACCCAAAGACTAGCATAGCATTAAAAAGTCATGTGGCATGAAAGTATGGATGTTAGTTAACAGTACAAGTTAGATACAAAACCAATCTGGAGGAAAAAAATCATGTATGATAAATGGCAATAACAAGGAACTAACTCAATAATGTGAAAGTATCAAAGTAATGTGTGATAATCTTGTTCTGGTTAAGACCCGCAAATTAGAATATAAGTTTAGAAATAAAGTAATCTACACCAGAGCTTAATAGAGAAATAAGATAGTAAAGTGGAGGGAAGGGAATTGCCACCTTATCTGAGTACATGCTCTGACAAAGAATAAACCATCAAGGTTGGTGTTCCGTTATCTCCACATATCTGGTTTCGATCTGTTAGCATGCACTACTTTATTGAACTTACTAAAATTCTTTGCATCCTCTGCCTTTCTTCGCTTGATACTCAGACACACAGTAAATTTGTCGTGGACATGAGTCCTATTGGCAGCTGCTTCACTGGCAGTGCACAACAGGCTGTAAATTGAGTTAGGGATTAGAGAAGTTTGGTTTGGATATATTTATCTAGGATTAGTTGAGTTGCCTTGATGGCCGAGTGTTGGATAGGAGTCCTGGAGATATGTTATATCCGAACAGTTATCTTAGATGGTCATTGTAAGGTGACTAATCATCTCCCGGCAACAAGCACAAGATCCGCCGGCACATAGCAGAGTACTGTAGTTCTACTGATCATACTGTACAGAAACATTGTTATTCTGCAATGCGGCGATTTTGCTATGGTAAATTCATTTCATGATAAGATGGCTTCATAGCACTCAAAAGGCAATTCATGTGCCTTTATCCCTTTACTAAAGCAAGGTGGAGAATATGCTTATTTGCAACTGAGGATCATGTTGGTAGTCCTGCATGGCTGCATGGACTTTTTTTCTGGTATCTGGAATAAGCACCTATAAAAGGATGTCAAATTTACTATGATTTTACACCATTCAATATAGTAATAAATCACATAATAGATAGTGATGCCCTTCCTTCTTTTTTTATTTCAGCTTTTCTGTGATACAGAAGTGGACCATTGTGGGGAATGGAACACCAAGCGTCAGGAGAAAGGAGAACCTGCATATGATAATAATATGTATGTGAAAGATTTAATATTTTTTGATCTTCTTGACCTATTAAATTCAAATGAGGAAAATGCTGCACAATATCTTAGTTTCTTTATTTGGTTTGATACATTGATTCTAGTCATTCGACAAACTACAGATATATTGCATGTAGTTATGTTATGGTCTAAGGATCAATATTGGGTAGTCGTGGAAGGAGGGAGGCTTTGGTCCTAGGCCTCGTCAACAGGTGCTGTTCTGATGGGTGGCTAGGGCAGAAGAAGCATGCTCATGAGCGAAAGGTTGCAGGGAATAGAAAGTAAAGGTAGGAACAGGATAGGGAGTCCCCTGGGGCAATGTTCTTGATAGAATTCCTTAGAAGTTTAGGGAATGGGATAGGTAGTCTTTGGATATGCTCAAGTTGGCATTCTTGAGCCACAAGTATTTTATACGTTGAAATCCATTGTTATTTTGGATCCATGGGAATATAATGAAGCATATGTCTCTGGTAGTTAATTGCTATACATAACCAGATGCTAACTATTGCCCGCTCACCAGTTTTTTCTGTTATGACAGTTTCGACGATCTGGTAAGCAGATTTGAGAAGCCAGATAGGCGCAATCGTTGGGATTCTCCTCTTTTTGAGTTGTTTCCATCCAGAGGTAATCAGTGTATCTATATCAGTATCTATCATAGAGATATGTATAGTGCCTTATGCAATGTTAAGTCTGATTTTATACTCTTTTGAATAGATGGAATAGTGGAATCATCTCCCGTTATTGCTGAGGCTGTATCATATTTGACTAAGAAAGTGGACTGTAAGACAAGAGATGTGAAAATTCTCCAACCTACAATAGCCACTCAGACTGTAAGTGCAATATACTCCTGAAAACCCGCTGCACGATCTTCCAATTCCCGCAAACAATTCTTTTTTCCAAATTATTTGTTACACTGCAAATTCCCTTCATAAAATTAGCTTGGTATTATGATATGGAATCTTAACCCCATATGTTATTAGATGTATGCTTAGTTCCTTTCATGTTTGTACCTGTGGCAAACAATTTATGTGAAAATTTAATGTATGATGGTGCAAATGCACAAATAATTAAAAGAATCAATGCCGTAAGTCTTTGCAACTTCTTAGTCACTTAATTCTGTTGGAATTGAATCCTGACTTGGTGATGTTTTAGGATCGGACAACAGAGGCTAATTCCCTTTACGAGATGGACAAAGCAACGCAGGTAATGATGGTGATTTTAGTTGATAGGTTTCCGATTGTGGATTTCTCTTTAATCAACAAGCCTTTTGAGCTGATTTGCAGGAGGTGGTCAATGCAATTGTTGAAGCGCAATCTTGTGGTCTTGGGCTTGCCATGAATAAAATTTCTCTTGGTCCTGACCTACCAACTATATCCTTTACTGTTTGAGCCAATTGTTTTATGCTGTCTAAATATAAGTTTAAACAAATATCCTCTAAGCTTTGTGTATCCATTTACTCTCTTTGATATATTATAACTGCAGTATGAAGATCTAGCAATCATAACTGGCTAGTGCAAAATAATCTTGTAATATTGTACATGCTCTTTCATATAGAGGTTTATCTGCACATTTCTTTCAACTTGCAACAGCTGTTTGCAAATCAAATAGGTGAAAATTCTTCTAATATGGTAGTTTTGCACTTTGATTAAGCTGAATCTATGAATTGGCCTCACAATTTTATGCCACGAGGAAGCCTCCATATGTAAGCTTCAAAGATGGGGCACCTTCTGTCCGATGTACAGGCATATAATCAAGAGAGTAAAATACACCGGTGGTCCTTAAACTTCTGTTGTGATGTCATTTAGGTTCCTAAATTTTGAAAATACAGATCCATGTATCTAAACTTGCTAAAGTGTGTCATCCAGGTTCAAAACTACCATGCTCCCCTACAGGAGCTCATGTGGCCTTTTGGAAGCCTATGTGGTGTCCACGTGGCCCATGTGGAGAGAGAAGGTAGTGAGACAACCATGTCGGCACCAAGTAGGCTTGCAAAGGAGTATGTGGCAGTTTTGGACCAGCGATACAAGTTTTAGGACCGCTGATGCATTTTACTCTAATCAATATATCCTTAACTGGCTGTTACATTTGTCTTCAAAGATCAGTTGGGCTGCCTGAGCTCCGAAGCCTGCGACGTACTTTCATTAAGCTGGCAGGGCAGTACAGCTTGAGTGGACCTCCCCCACCAACAGATGCTGATAGTGCAAAGAGGATGTTTGTCGACTATTTGAACCGGGAGATCAGTTCCTGATCTCAATTTCTGTATTGTACTTGAGTTAAAGACATTGAAAGCCTTACAGCGTTGTTGAACCTGAAGAGATTGCTTGCCCCCGGTTATCTTCTGCATAATCATTCCCAAAAGCCATGGCTCTCCTGCACTCTACTACACAATTTTGAAGCATCGCCTAATTTTCTCTATTGCACTTTATAACGACATATTATGAAAGTTTGTCATTAAATTAACTTGAATATTGTGCTCGTTCTGCCTTTCAAAATTCCCTTTATATTTACAATTACATGTTTTCCCCTTTATTGGAGGCTCATGCCATTCCTATGTAATGATAGTTTGTTCTGCATATAAGGGCGGTTGGCTTATCTTATCGTGTCAATCGATTGTATTTCATGGTTTAGATAGAACACTTTATGTAGCACTTGCAGGGATAAAAAAGGTTCCAGAAGTTACCATTTTAAGCCTCGAAACGCAGAAATGGCAAAATGCAAGAATAGATTTTAGTAGAAATACATATGCAAAACAGATGATTATAGATTACAGCACGCAAGAATAGATTTTTAGTAGAAATGCGTATGTAAAACAGATGCCGTATGAATAGACTGCATGAAAAACGCAAGAATTGGGTGTGAGAGACTTTAGAAAAAAAATTTAAAGAGGTTAAAGCTCTTGCTTACTTTTCTCTAAAATCTAGAGCCATTCATAAGGAATTCATAGGATTTTGGAAGTTTTAATCCTTTATTTTAAAAGACCAAATAGAAAATTTTTCTATAGGATCGACTCATACAAAATTCCTCTACATACTTTGTTTCAAAAGAGTCCTTAATTTGACAATAATGTACCATGTCCAGAGAGTCTCGAGGAAGTATTGATTTTTCTTGTTTACACGAGGGCAGACAAAAATAAGGCGTGCTATTTTGCACAATAATAGCACTTTAGGAATCTCTCATGTGTTTAGGGTTTCTTTGAAACTCAAGAATTCCACAGGATCGTCACAAAAATTAGTTCAAATCCTACAAAATTCCCGTAAATTTTGCAACACTGGAACCCCTACACTGTTGTTTTTAATCGATGACCTGTAAAGATAGCCGTGCCATTTATTGTTGTTAGCTCATTCAGCGACATAATGAAATGCCTGTTGCCAAGTCAATTTAGGTATTTTGTTGATTTCTGATTTAGTGTTTTTTTATCAGGAAATTCACGATTTTTGTTTAAGAGATGCACCTATAGAACTTGCTGTTAGTGATATGCCCTAGAGACAATCATAAAGATGATTGTATCACATACTATGTTTATGAATTTATGAATAAAGTGTTCCATAAGATAGTTAATTTATTATTGATAAATAAGTATGTGACTTATTCATGAGACTCTTTATGTGATATGTTACTATTTCTAAATGATCCATGATTACATATCATATATGGAATGGATATGATTTTAAGATCAGCACATGTATTGATTGATGATCATGTCTCGTGGATCGTGATATAAAGATACCAAATCAATAATATGGACACATGTTAGAGAATATGTTCTTGGATAAACCTAACATAAGACACTGCAAGAGCCTTATATGATGTGACATCAGTTGGTCTCAAATAGTGTTAGTGTAGAACTCTTATATCTGAGATTATCACGGTTCTCAACATGTGTAGTGACTTACTTTGGGCTACCAAATGCTACTCTGTAACTGGGTAGTTATAAAAGTAATCTGCGGGTTTACTATAAAACATGTAGTGGAATATGAATAGTCAAGATGGGATTTGCCCCTTCCAGTTAATGAGAGATATCTCTGGGTCTTTCGATGTAATGGACTACCAAAATACATGGCCATGCCGAGTGATTGAAGAGTCAATCACGAGTTGAGTAATCCATCACATGATCGAGTAAATGATTGAGCTAATGAAAGGATGGTACACTTCTCGCCTCAAGCTTAATCGATATCATGTGGCAAAGGGGTTCATACATGTATACACTACAGATTCAGCCGATATGATCTTTGTATGCACCCGGCGGGTCAATATGCCTTACTAGAGACCGCTATTAACATGTGGACCGAAAAGTTGTTTTCGGATTACAACCAAGTGCACATGAACCTACAGGGTCACACACTTAATGGGTTGGAACGAATTGTTGGGATAGAGATCTAAATATGGTTCAGTTTGGATAGGGATCCAAATAGAGTTCCTAATGGGTCTGCGAGGCCCAGTTAGATGCTCTATATATTCAGGGGCGAAGCGCGGTGGAAACTCTCTCTGCACGAGAAAGAAAAACCCTAGCCGCACTCCCCCCACGAGCCAAACCCTAACCGCGCGCGAACGCTAGCACTTCCACGCACGGCGTTCCAACCCCGGACGTGTGGATACCGGTAGAGACACTGCTGCGTTGCAGCGTTGGTTGGCTGGGAACGTGAGAAAGCGATCTCGCGAGTGAAAGTGCATCTAACCCCTAAGTGGGTTTTGGTGGATTAATGACAAAGCGGTTAAGGTACTAATGAGTTTATTGAGAATTATGCAGAGAATTAGTCCCAGGTTGCTTGGTGTGGTGCATGGAGACCCCCACAAAAACATGACGCAAAACAGCGAAGCGACTTGGAGTTTATTTTAAATTCTTTTGAATTTTCTTTTGAGTTATAGGAAAACCGTACTATTAAGAAGGGTTGCAAATAGTGTTCCAAGACCACCCAAGTGCTTAAGATCCAAATAGTTGAGAGTCCATCACTTTGACACAACACATACACTTGGGATGAGCTAGTTTCAGTGTCAGGGTCGAAGGTTTCCTACCCCTGGGGTCAGAGGCTCCGACCAGCTCTCTCTGCCAGAGACTAAGTGTTGGCCGGAGGTTCCTACCCCTGGAGTCGGAACCTCCTGGATAAAATCTGTGAGTAACGGCTAAGTGACGTATGCCCGTGCCTATAAAGCCCAAACTTTGTTTCTAGCCGTTGGTTGGCGATTCCACTTTATTTCCATTGTCTCCTAGCCTCTCCTAAGGTCATTTGAGCTCTCCCAACTGGTTCTAGCGCATTCTTTGTAATTCTTGTGAGGATCTAGTGGGAAATTGAATGAGTTTTGTTGAGAGAAGACTAGAAGGATCTTGTGCACTTGAGGAGGACGCAGATTGGCTACTTGGAGCTTATTTCTCTTAGAGGGAAACCTCCTAGATGGTTAGACGTTGCCCGCGAGCTTCCTCTAGTTGTGGATTTCCCCGGGAAAGTTTATGACGGTAAACCTCATCTCCGTAAGGAAAAGAGGTAAATTCTAGTGGATACCAAGTTGATCTTCGTGGTCTCTAGGGGTCGATCGAGACCAGCTCTTTGGAGCTCTTCAATGGAGACGTAGGATCTTTGTGATCCGAACTTTAGGAAAAAATCTTTGTGTCTCCGTTGTGCTTTCTCGTTATTGCCTTATTTTGTCTCTTCACTTGCCTGCATTTATCTCCTACCCTATTACTTGTACCACATTTAATCTATGTCAAAATTATCCTTATTGAAGTGTCTTGGTAGAGTCAGAATACTAAGGTCGGAACCTCCGGCGTTCTTGGTCGGAACCTCCGACCAGCCCTCTCGGCCAGCCCGAGAGAGTCGGTCGGAGCCTCCTACCATTTTGGTCGGAGGTTCCTACCAGAATTTTACCGCTGCATTTGAAGAATTTTTCAGGAAAATGCCTATTCACCCCCCTCTAGGCGACATCAACGGGCTTTCAATTGGTATCAAAGCCTAAACTCCTAAGAGGCTTAACCGCTTGGAGTTGATCCGAGGATGTCGACCGAGAAGGTGGTTGATTCTACCGGAGTTTAAGAAGACGGAGATGGCTTGACTAGCAAGTCGGGTGGAAGGAAGGGAGCTGCTCTTGACCTTGATTACAACAAGTTTATTCCTTCCTCTTAGCAATTCATCTTCGTACCTTTCGGACACGCTCCCTATTTGTTGGTGATATGCCCTAGAGGTAACATGGAGATGTTATATATATATCACATGCTATGTTTATAATGTATTGATTTGTTCCTTGAAATAGACATTATCATTATTGATCAATAAGTATGTGATTTATTCATGAGACTCTTAATGTCAAATGTTGCTATTTCTAAATGATCCCTGATCATATATCATATGAGGAACAAATATGATTCTAATATCAGCATATGTATTGATTGATGATCATGTCTCATGTATCATGGTATGGAGATACCAAATCGATAATATGGGCATATGTTAGTGAACATATGTTGGATAGACCCGCCATAAGATACTGTAGAGATTTCATGTGTCATCAGTTAGTCTCAAGTAGTGTTTATGTAGAGTCCTTAGACTTGAGATCATCATGGTTCCCAACATACGTAGTAGCTTATTTTGGGACTACTAAACACTACTCCGTAACTGGGTAGTCATAAAAGTAGTCTTTGGATTTGCTATGAAACATGTAGTGGGATGTGAATGATCAAGATAGAATTTGCCCCTCCTAACGGGAGTGATATCTCTGGGCCCCTCGATGTAATGGATTATGGAAGTCCATGGTCATGCTAGGGTGATTGAAGTATCAATCACAAGTTTGTAATCCATCACAGGATCAAGAGAGTGATTGAGCTATTAAGAGGATGACACAAGTCTCACCTTGAGCTCAATCGATATCGTGAGGCAAAGGGATTTGTACATAAGGACATTACAGGTTCAGCCGATATGATCTTTACGTATATTTTGGGGCTAATATGCCTTGCTAGAGGCCGCTATTAACAGGGTGACCAGAAAGGAGTTTCTGGGTCGCGACAAAATATACATGAACCTACAGGGTTGCACACTTAATGGGTTGGAACACTTATTCGAATGTGATCCGAATATGTGCTCGATTCAGATAGAGATCCGAGTAGACTCTTACTGGGCCTCGGTCCACGAGGCCCGAGTGAGGAGGTCTATATATAGGGAGGCGAGAGGCTGAGGAGTTTCACGTGTGTGTTTTTCTGTTAGCCTCGAGCAAAACCCTAGCCGCCACCTCCCGAGCCAAACCCTAGCCGCTCACGAGTGCTAGTACACTCGCGATCGGCGTTCCAGCCCTGGACGTGTGGATACCGGTAGAGGCGCTGCTCGTTGCGGCGTTGATCGGCCGGAGATCGACTACTTCCGCTACAACCTCGACGCACGCGTGGTTGGACCGGCTTCTCCAACCCTTCTTCCGCTGCACTGCGTGTCTAGTGGTAACGATCCATGATCCCTCTCTCGCATGATGTCCTGGTGTGCGCGGTAGAAATTTTTGTTTTCTGCTATCGTAGCCTACGCGTACTCCTTCACTATTTTGACGGGACCTTCTATAGCGCGTGGAAGCACAAGATGAAATGTCATCTAATCTCGTTGCATCCAAGTGTTTGGAAGATTGTGTGCACAGGTGTGACGGATGCTCCGGAGGAAGGGGAGGAACCTATACCGGCTCAAGAGGCTCTCATCCACCGTAATGCTCAAGCCGCAAGCATCATCCTCAACTCCTTGCATCCCGAGGAATTCAACAAGGTAGACCAACTTGAGGAGGCCAAGGAGATTTGGGACACGCTTCAATTGGCGCATGAAGGATCCCCCGACATGCGAGAGTCCAAGATCAAGTTGCTTGAGGGGCAACTTGGGCGGTTCGTGATGGAAGACGACGAGACGCCGCAAGAGATGTACGATCGTATGATGGTCATTGTCAACAAGATCCGTGGTTTTAGTGGTGAAGACATGACTGATCATGTGGTGGTCAAGAGGCTTCTCCACGCGATCACCCCAAGGAATCCCACCTTGATGACCCTCATCCGGGAGATGAACTTTAAGAGACTCACCCCAAGTGACGTTCTCTCGAGGATCATCTCACATGAGCTACTAGAAGAGGAAGCCAAGGAAGTCAAGCAACTTGCCAAGAATGCCGTAATCGCCAAGAATAAGAAAGTTGCTTTAAAGGCCAAGAAGGAGCAAGCCTCAAGCGACTCCGAGAGTGAAGATGAAGACTTCGCTCTTGTGGTGAGGAAGTTCAAGCACTTCCTTCGTCGAGGTGGCTTTGGCAAGGACAAGAAGGAGGATGACAAAGGAAGAAGGCAATCCAAGCGGGCATGCTACGAATGCAAGGAGTATGGCCACTTTATCGCCGATTGCCTTAAGCTCAAGAACAAGGGTGGCAAGTCCAAGGTGGTCAAGAAGAAGACCGGGTGTGCTCATATTAGAGAGGAGTGGTTCTCCAATGATGAGGACGACGATAAGGAAGAAGGCGATAAAGGAGAGGTTGTCACAATTGCTATCAAGTCGTCGTCGGGGTTCGAGGAGCGTCTCTTCGACAACTTGAGCGACGACAACCACTATGAGCACACTTGCCTCATGGCATAAGGGTGAAAGGTAACCTCCCTATCCAAATCTCCTTAAATTGATGATGATGATCTTAGTGATGATGAAAGTGAGGATGATATGGATGAGATGCTCAAGGGTTTTAGCAAGCTGGTCATGTTACAATTGGCAAAGCTTATGAAGGCATTGGAGGATAAAGAGAAGTCCTTCGAAAAGCAAGAGGACTTGCTCATCCTTGAGAAGGAGAGAAACCTTGCCCTAGAGGAGAACTTGGCTAAGGAGAAGGAGATGATTGAGGAATTGACCAAAGAGCTCTCTTTGGTCAATGACTCAATGGCTAATCTAAAGAGTGAATGAAACACTTTAAGAAAACCTTGTGAAATTGGATCAAAATCACAAGGCTCTTGAAGTGCAATTTGACACTCTTTGGATTAGCACCTCCACCTCCAATGTGGCCACCAAGATCTCCAATGCCTCCACAAGCAACGGATATGTAAAATATTATAATTATGATTTGGATGCATATGCTACTAACCTTGAAGCTCTGGAGGCGCTTAAAAAGGAGAATGAGCGGTTGGGTAACTTGGTGAAGTTTGGATGTTCGAAAACATTCCAATCCAAGGATGCCCTCTACAAAACCCTCACTACCCATTCCAACAAGAACGGCTATAGTCTTGGCTTCTCTCCTCATGAAAGCAGACCATCTAGAAGGACCATGGTCAATGGGAAGCAATGTCTGAAGTTCGTGAAAGAAGGATGTTCATCACAAACCGAGGAGGTAAAAAGTTCCTCGGTCAGTCTAGGGGCCGGAAGCTCCGACCATAGTGGCCAGAGGTTCCGACCCAGCCTCTTGGCCAGCCCGAGAAGGCCGATCGAAGGTTTTGATCGGCTCTACCAGGCAGACCGAGAGGTCTGGTAGGAGGCTCTAACCAAAATGGTAGTAGGTTCTGACCAGCCAACCCAGGCAGACAGAGAGGACTGGTAGGAGGCTCCGACCCAAATGGTAGGAGGCTCCGACCAGAAAAACTGTACTATGAGTCATATGAGATTACCAAGGATCACCGCGGTAAAGTGATTGCTCATTTCATTGGTGATTGCTATGAGGAGTACAGGGCTTGTGTGTGAGTGCTCAAGGCGCTTGTGACTAATGCTAAAGGACCCAAACTTAGACAAGTTTGGGTACCTAAATCCCAAGCTTGATTCCTTTTGTAGGCATACTCCTCCGGTGGATCAAGTTAGGTTGTTGACAGCGGATGCACCAACCACATGACGGGAGAGATGAGTATATTTGCAACTCTTGACGAGAATGGAGGAGATCACGACAATATTATCTTTGGAGATGATGGTAAGGGCAAGGTAATTGGTTTAGGTAAAATTGACATCTCCAACAATCTATCTCTCTCTAATGTTTTTCTCGTTAAATCCTTAAGCTATAATTTATTATCGGTGTCTCAATTGTACAAATTAGGCTATAATTGCTTGTTTACCGACGAGAATGTTACCGTTTTTAGAAGAGATGATAATTCTGTCGTATTCAAGGGAAGGTTGAAGGGAGATCTTTATCTAGTGGACTTTGACCTAGATAAAGTGAACCCAGAGGCTTGGTTGATTGCAAAATCCTCAATGGGGTGACTTTGGCATCGAAGGCTAGCCCATGCGGGGATGAGGAATTTATCGAATCTTCTAAAGAGGGAACACATCCTCGGGCTATCTAACGTCAAATTTGATAAAGACCGTGTGTGTAGCGCTTATCAAGCCGGAAAACAAGTTGGAAACCCACATCCCGTGAAGAACATCATGACTACCTCAAGGCTATTGGAACTACTTCACATGGATCTCTTCGGTCCCGTGGCCTACCTAAGCATCGGAGGTAATAAATATGGGATATAATTGTTGATGATTTTTCTCGCTTCACTTGGGTGTTCTTTTTGCAAGATAAAAGTGAAACCGAAGGAATTTTCAAGAAATTCGCAAAGCGAGCCCAAAACGAGTTCGAGCTTAAGATCAAGAAAGTTAGGAGAGACAATGGGGGGAGTTCAAGAACACTCAAGTGGAGGAATTCCTTGATGACGAGGGGATTAAACACGAGTTCTCCGCTCCATATGATCCACCTCAAAATGGAGTGGTGGAGAGAAAGAACTGGTTTCTTGTTGAGATGGCAAGGACTATGCTAGATGAATATAAGACTCCAGACATCTTTTGGGTAGAGGCAGTGAACACCGCATGTCACTTGCTAAATCGCCTCTACCTCCACAAACTTCTCAAAAAGATGGCATATGAACCCCTCACCGGTAACAAACCCAATGTCTCCTACTTTCGTGTTTTGGTTGCAAATATTTCATTTTGAGTAAGAGACCTCGCTCATCCAAATTTGCTCTAAAAGTGGATAAAGGATTCCTACTCGGATATGAGTCAAATGCTCATGCCTATCGTGTTTTCAACAAAGTCTCCGGAATTGTTGAAACCACGAGAGATGTGACATTTGATGAAACTAACGGCTCCCAAGTGGAGCAAGTTGAGCTTGAGATGCTAGGTGAAGGAATCACGGGACACGACATCGAGAAAAAGGCAATTAGAGAGGCGAGGCCGCTAGAAGAGTCAGAGGAGCAAAGAGGCACCGAACAAGCTCCTTCCACTCAAGCGGCGCCTCCAAGCACAAGAGTTGATCAAAATAACAATCTAGCACGAGTGGATGGGATCAATGCCGAGAGCACTAGTGAGCCAAGAGACACCGTGCAAGCTCAAGTCCCCTCGGTGCACCATCCAAGAATTCACCACACCATGCAAAGAGATCATCCCGTCGACAACATTCTTGGTGATATCCAAAGAGGGGTAACCACTTGCTCTCGTGTCACTAACTTTTGTGAGAATTACTCTTTTGTCTCGTCTTTGGAGCCAATTAGGGTAGAGGACGCGCTTGGTGATCCGGATTGGGTGATGCCCATGCAAGAAGAGTTGAACAACTTCACCCGCAATCAAGTGTGGTCATTAGTGGAGAGACCCAAGCAAAATGTCATCAGCACCAAGTGGGTCTTCCGCAATAAGCAAGACGAAAATAGAGTGGTTACTCGCAACAAAGCACGTTTAGTGGCTCAAGGGTTCACTCAAGTCGAGAGCCTTGACTTCGGTGAAACCTTTACGCTGGTTGCTCGTCTTGAGTCCAATCGAATTTTATTAGTTTATGCCGCTAACCATGATTTCAAGCTTTATCAAATAGACGTCAAGAGTGCCTTTTTCAATGGACCAATCTTCGAGTTGGTGTATGTGGAGCAACCGCCCGGGTTTGAAGATCCCAAACATCCAAACTATGTCTACAAGCTTCACAAGATGCTCTACGGGCTCAAGCAAGTCTCTAGAGCTTGGTATGAATGTCTTTGTGATTTACTACTAAAAATTGGCTTTAAAATAGGCAAAGCCGACACTACTCTCTTCACTAAGAAATTCAAGAATAATTTATTTGTGTGCCAAATTTATGTCGATGATATAATCTTTGGCTCTACTAATCTTTCTTTTAGTGAAGAATTTAGCAAGATCATTACTAGGAGGTTCAAGATGTGAATGATAGGGGAGCTTACTTTCTTCCTTGGGCTTCAAGTCAAGCAACAAAAGGATAGAACCTTCATCTCGCAATCAAAATATCTCAAGGACATTCTCAAGAAATTCGAGATGGAGGGAGCCAAGCCCATCAATACTCCAATGCCAATAAATGGGCATCTCGACCTCGACGACAACGGCAAACCAGTGGATCAAAAGGTATATCACTCCATGATTGGATCTCTTCTTTACCTTTGTGCATCTAAACCGGATATTGTGCTTAGTGTGTGCATGTGCGCTCGCTTTCAAGCTGCGCCTAAAGAATATCATCTTATTGCCGTTAAGAGAATTCTAAGATATTTGGTGCACACTCCTAATTTCGGTCTTTGGTATCCAAAGAGTTGTGATTTTGAGCTAATTGGCTATTCTGATTCCGATTATGCCGGCTGTAAGGTTGACCGCAAGAGCATAATGGGGACTTGTCAATTCCTTGGACGATCTCTAGTTTCTTGGGCCTCCAAGAAGCAAAACTCCATTGCCCTATCCAATGCAGAGGCGAAGTACATAGCCGCCAGCTCGTGTTGTGCTCAATTCCTTTGGATGAAACAAACTCTTCAAGACTATGGCTACACAATGACCAAAATACCCCTCCTTTGTGACAATGGAAGCGCCATCAAAATAGCCAATAATCCCGTCTAACACTCAAGAACCAAACATATTGACATACGCGACCACTTCTTAAGAGACCACGAAGCCAAAGAAGATATCGCCATTACCCATGTGAGAACCGAACACCAACTTGCCGATATCTTCACCAAGCCCTTAGATAAGAAGATGTTTTGTGAGCTTAGGAGTGAGTTCAATATCTTAGATTCTCGAAACATTGCATGACTAAGTACTTGACTAATCAATAGTCAAGAATGGGTCAAAAGGATGTCAATCAAAGTGAGCTTCTGTATTTTTGAGGCCGCTTCTTGTGTAGAAAATGGTCTTAACACCAGGAACGGAGCTCCAAAATTCCCCATGTCTCATAAAAACTCTTTTTCTCAAAATTTTGTGAAAATCCTTGTGTGCTAGTTTTACATTGCGAAACTTTGGTTCTTTTTATTGTTAATCTTCATTTGTGACCATTGTTATCTGCTTATTGATTGTTGCTGGTCACATATGGGTCAACGAAAAATCATGTCCACTTCCTTTGGGCCAAAATACACTTGTTTTCTTCCTTCCAAAAAATCTAGCTAGAGGTTCTAGCCATAGGGCTGGAGGCTCCGACGCTTACCCCCTGCTTAAAAACCGGGCCGGAAGCTCCGGCTCCATCACCTGGAGGTTCCAGCCCACCGATGGTTTTTACTTTCCTGTGGGCGGCTGGGAGTTCTTCTCTCTTCTCATTTCATCCCCTCTCAGCCCTAACTCGCTCCCATTCCCATTTGAGCAATTTTCAACTCTAACCATCAAAAATCTTTGGGCATTCATGTTTCCTTCCTCTTTGGTGGTCGAAGACTTCGTCCCATCGACGTTTTTGCACTTCCTCATCTTAAGGTATTGGTTTCGATCTCATTCCTTAGATTTTTCATATTTTTGACCCGATCTCTCAATATATGAACCTAGGACTAGTTTCCCTTGGTGGAAAACCCTCTTGCACATCCCTAGAACTTCAATCTATTGTCTTGCATCAAATGCATTGGCTAGTTTTGAAGATCAAAGTTGCAGCCATGTGTCGGCCGGAAGTTCCGGTCCTCAAGGTCGGAGGTTTCAACTAGCACTCTCGGCCTGGCCGGAGGCTCCGATCCTTGGGTCGGACCTTCCGACCGGCAGACTCTTCTAGCGTATGCAACTTTGGTTCTTCCAATAAATCTTTGACCTCAGACTTTCCTTGATTCCATGGTTATATTTTAGTGTCAATGGCTCGAGAGAAGCGTCAAAAGACAAGACAAGATGTCTCCACCTCCAGTACCCAAAGTGAGCGGGAGTCACCTACCAAACGAGCTGACAAGGGGAAGGGACCGGCTCGTGCCAGCAGCAGCAGGAGGGTAGGCGGAGGCAAGAGGGCCGCTACACAGCCTCTATCTACTAGACAGACTCGCAGCTCTGCCTTGGTGATTAGAGATTCAACTGCACCACCACTACCAAGGCGTGGTGGATCTCGCAGTGGTGGCACTCGCAGCTATGGCAGTGGGACTTTCGATGACCCAATCCGAGTGATCAAGTACAGAGCCATCAACACTACTCCTTTTGGCCACATTGCCAGGCAACATTTTGATTATCTGCACGATGTGGTAAGGGGAGGCAGAGACAGGAAGCTGAACCCAGACACTCTCCCTCAAGAGTTATCAGACCCCCGCTTTGTCAATGCTATCCAGGTAGACTGATACAACTCAGTCTTCATGAGTCGACCCAAGCTGGTCATGAAGATGAAGTATATTGACTGGGAGTACAAGCAGCGCTAGAAGGGGCGGATCTTCAAGGATGTGATAAAGTTTTGCCTGGATAAGGACATTGGAGGTATCATGGGCCTACAGTATGACTAGAGTGAGGAGGTGATCGATCAATTTTACGCGACCGTGTTCTTTGAGGAGAGTCCACAGCATGAGTTTCAAATGAGATGGCGGACTCAGAGTGTGGAGTACACCGTCACTATCTATAACATCCCCAATCTAGTAGAGGTAACTATTTAAGTTTCCTAGAACCATTTTTGTTCTCTAATTAAAATTTTTTTGAATCATCTTGTCATATAACTCAAAATTTGAATTAATTAAAACCTAATCGGCAAAATTAGACCAACTCCTAAAAGTGCAACAAACCTCATAGAAACATATGTGGGAAATACTTTATTCAAATACTAGATTATTTATCATGAATTAATATAATTTTTCCAGAATTTAATTCATTAGTTTAGACCCCTTAAAAATTCAAACAATTTTCAGCTTGGGTCCTTTTTGTTGAATTTCTGTGAGCAAACCATTTTGAATTTTTGTGTGAAACTTTCAAAAATGGAACCTAGGTAGTCTGGGCTAGCTACACAAAAATCACCATATTTTTAACACCAATTTTACTTACTCATTTTGATTTTTAAAGTGAGAGGAAGAGAAAAATCTAGAAAAACCCCTCAAAATCAGAGTTCACCAACTTTCCTACGCAACCCTCTTTGTCATTCCTAGGCCTCCACGGCGGGGACCCACCTGGCAGTGACCTGGACTTGCCCAGCCCTCTGTCCAGCCATCCCACGAGGTGGTGAGCTCGCCAGCCTGGTTGAAGCTCGGCCGACGTGTGTGCCCATGCATGCCGGCGTGTCCACATTCCTCCGCTCGCTCTCTAACTCCTCCAGCTAGCTAGCCTAACCTCAAACTTCAACACAGAGCGGAGAAACCCAGAGAGGAGGGCTTCCCTTGCCTCTTTTTCTCCTCTTCTTTGCTGCCGGCTGTGGAGAAGAAGCCGTCATCGCCGCTCGGTCCTCCGGCAATCTTGCCATCTCTTTCACGTTCCCTACTCACCTCTGCATGCCGTAGCTACCTCTCTGACATTGCTCCGTTTGACACTGTTGATCGCCAGGAACACGGCCTTGCCGCAGAGCCCCGGGAGAGCGCCCTGGAGTGCGGCCGCGCACAGCCGTGACCGTCGCGCCGGCGTTCCGGCCACCTCAGAGCAGCCCCGGCTGAGCTGCTTCGCCAACAGACCCGCCTCAGCACTAGGAGTAGAACACCCCAAGAATCATCCAGTTTGGTGCAGCGAGGAGGTGTGGGTGCCATGGGCCCCGGGTACCTCATGACAAGCATATGGGCCACTCGGACAGAGGATGGGCCTAGCCTTGTAATTAGAGATATAGCTAGATTCGGCGGACTTCGCCTTGTATAGAAAGGAATATACAGTCCTAGTCGGGTGCGTTATATCTCTAAGGGGAGATCTCCTAGTCGTAATCCGATGGGGACCCCTACCTTGTAACCCTGTCCCCCAGTATATAAGGGGAGGCAGGGCGCCCCATGAGGGTGGAAGAGCACACATAAGCTCAAACGGCCATACGGTTCATCAGAACTACCACCATAATTCCTCAAAGGAATACATGCAAACTGGATGTAGGGTATTACCTCACAACGAGGGCCTGAACCAGTATAAAATCTCTCTGTGTTCCTTTGCAATCCACCGAGTTTCCATCCGCCGACTAGCCCCATATATTTATTGCCGGTGTAAAACATCGACAGTTGGCGCGCCAGGTAGGGGACTCGGCGTGATCTACATCTACAAGCTCGATGGATCCAGCAACCGAAGTCGACGGCGGCAAACTCTCCCCCAGAGATACAATCGCATTCGGAAGCCTCGACTTCGTCGCCGACCAGATCGGCAATCTCACCTTGGCCGACTCGGACTCGATCCGATCTGCCGGGGAACCAGCCGACTCCGTGCCAGTCGGCCTACACGATGCTGCGGCGATCTTTCACGACATGCTGCGGCGATCTCCCATACGCCCAAGTCCAGGGACAACTCTTTCTTTCGGTGTTCGACTCGGACTCGGTTTTGAGATCGTCAATTTCCCGTTCGGACTCGGCGACGCCGCGGATATCTACAATCTACATCCAACGCGGCAAACCCGATCCTCTGGAGTTCGACTCGGATACGGCCCAGAGCCGCTCGAGATCGGATCTAGGGAGGTTGGAGTTATAATCAACCCCATCAACTACTCCGACTACGACTCTCAGTCGGACTACGACTCTCAGTCGGATTCCGACCCCAAGTCGGACAACAGTTTGGCAAGCTTCTCCCCGCCACGAGAAATCTTCATGGCATCCAAAGGCTCTACTCCTACTCAGGAATCACGCCGACTACACGAACAACAAGAGGAGGAGGCCTGCCGACTGCGAGAACAACAGGAGGAAGAAGCAAGACGCCTGAACGCCCGCAACAACGGCCTACGCAGGGCTGGGCGAACCGCTCAGCAACAAACCCTCCAAACAAAAGTCGGCGACCACGACGTCTTCGTCACGCCACAACAGAACATCGTGGCCGCCACAACCCTACTGGACACGGTCCAACTTGTGCTTGATCACCAGGCCACCCCGACGATCGCAAGGATAAAAGCCCTGCTTACCGCTGCTGCATGTCAGCAGCACCAACAGTCGGGTGATACCTTCATATCGACCAACCGGTCGACATCCCCAATGGCAGTCTCGTCTACCTCAAAGCGACGCCGAGCGGCCGGCTCTAGTCGGCTGCGCACGGAGTCACGCCAAACATCACTCGGCAACCCAAACAACAACCGACAACGTCGAAGTGACCGTCGGGACAACCGGGATCTCCAAGGCCAACTATGGCGCGATCTTCGGCGGCACACCAATGCTCGGCGCCGCGAACGAGAAGAGGACGAGCAACGCCAACTGGAAGACGAGAACGAGCATTTCGGCCTCCACCACGAGCAGTTTCGCCGCCGTAGTCGGGGTTGGAGTCCTCATGAAGACGAAGGCATACCGGCCCTCACCCAGGAGCTACAACAGGTCGACTGGCCGTCGAGTTTCAAGCCTACAGGCATCGACAAATACGATGGCAAGACCGATCCCGAGCCCTGGCTCACGGTCTACACTCTGGCGATCCGAGCAGCTGGGGGAAATCACAAAGTCATGGCTAACTACCTCCCAGTCGCTCTAGCCGACTCAGCGAGGACATGGCTAACAGGACTTCCCAAGCAATCAATCGGCTCCTGGGGAGAACTCCGGGAACGCTTCATCGCCAACTTCCAGGGAACATACGAGAGGCCATCTTCCGAGCACGACTTATATCAGTTGCATCAAAGGAAGCACGAGTCTCTTCGTGACTTCATCAAGAGGTTCTCTGAGAAGAAAAATTCGATCCCAAACATCAAGGATGAGGTCGTCATCGCCGCCTTTCGAAAAGGAGTCAAAGACACCTCGTTCATCGACAAATTCACTCGGAAGCCTCCCAACTCTGTCAGGCTCTATTCGACATGGCGAACAAATACGCCGACTCAGCCCACGCTGTTGCTGAGGCCCTTGAAGATAAAAAGGCATCCTGACAGAAGAAGAGGGAGGGCACCAACGACGCGGTCCCGACTAAAGCCGGGAATCGCAAACGCAAGTCAGACGGCTTCATTGTGGCAGTCGGTCACAATCGTCTTCGACTTTCAACAACTGAAGATTATCAGAACAACAAGTGACATGCTCGGGGGCTCATAAGCTCAAACGCAAGGATGGCATCCCCACTCCGAAATACCGAACAGCTAAGTCGCTTCCTGATAAATATTTCTTCACTCGGCTTTACTAATGCCGCAGCCGCTTACACCTAATAGGTGCACAAGCTGCACTCTTCTTTGTTTTTGCTCTTAAATGATTGCAAAAGTACTCGAGTAGCATAAATCCTGATCCGTGAAACTTTGCTCCATGAAAGATGAACTCAAGTCACCCAAAACGCGTGTCTGGGAAAGAGCCATGAGCCAACTCCCGACGCTAGGGGGCTATGACTAGTCGGGCAGAGTGCTTAAACGTAAGGGGTCAACTACTCGGGGAAATTAATGTCAAAAAGAGGAAAAACACGTATTTACATATATTGTAAAATACATTTTATTCGGATGATTGTTTTCATCGTCAGATGCTACTCATCCGATATCTTTATATTGCAGGCCCAGCTCCGGATACGCGTGACAGGAACTCAGGGCTGCGAGCCTATCTCCTACGCTCGGGGGCTGGACAAGTCTGCCAAAATACACTCGGGATGCTCCGTGAGGGCTACTTACCAAGTACTTGCGCCAGTCGGGACGTCATCTTCCCCGGCTACGCTCCATGTGAGCTGACAACCGACTTCCGGCACTAGTCGGGGGTCGTATATCACTCGGCTGGGTGAGGTACGCCCCATGAGGGTCGCTAGCCGAATCCTATGCTAATGCAAGGTTCGGGTACCTCGCTTGGCTATAACTCTGTTGGGTAGGGTATGCCCCATGAGGGTCGCTAGCCGAATCCTATGCTAATGCAAGGTTCGGGTACCCTGCTCGGCTCTTCTGAAGTCAGAGAAGACTTACATCGTCAAAGCGCATCCGGAGTTCTCATGCACTGCGTCACACCTGAGGAGGGCAAGCAGATCCTGCAACATACCTGCTCGGGCACCTATGGCAACCAGGCTGCATCCAGAACATAAGTCGGAAAGGCTTGCGAATAAGGATTTCTCTGGCTGATTGCGGTTACCGATACCAAAAAACTCATCCTGACATGCGATGGATGATACTTCTATAGAGCTATGCTGGATAGGTCGGCTCAGGTTGGCTTATTTGGTAGCAGCCACCAAGATATGAGTTCCTACAGTAGCATGCTCCATGTGGGCCGCCCGCAGGCTGAGTTGAAATTATAGCGCTGGTGCTACCCACAGGAACCGATGAGGTAAACAGATATGCTTCATGAAAGCCTTATTGCTAAACATATATGTTTGGGTATCTGTTTTATCCACCAGGTCTCGAGGATATATCCTTACAAGGATCACAAGCTGGTCTTCATTAAAATTGGGGATGCAGGTATCTTTCTCGGGTACACCTAACCACGCCGTGGATTTATTTTCATAAAGTGGTACTCGGCCTACATGCGTGGCCACCAGTTGCCATGAGTAACATTATTCCAGCCGACATGACGCTGAAGAGTCTAACTTTCGAGTAGTGCACTACTCGGGAGAGACTATAAATTTCTCATTCCCGCTGACATGATGCGGAGGAGTCTAACTTCCGGGTGGGACGCCACTCGGGAAAGACTATAAACACCTTTTCCAGCTGACATGAAGCTGACGAGTCTAATTTTCGAGTAATATATTACTTGGGAAAGACTATAAGTAATCATCCCGGCTGACATGATGCCGACGAGTCTGATTTTCGAGTAGTATACTACTCGGGAAAGATTATAAACACCCCCTTTCCAGCTGACATGACGCTGAAGAGTCCTATATACGAGTAGCATCCTACTCGGCAAGACTATAAACACACATTCCGACTGACATGAAGTCGAAGAGTCCTACATACGAGTAGTTCCCTGCTCGGCAAGACTATAAATCATATTCCGGTTGACATGATACCGAAGAGTCTCATGTACCAGTAGTAATCTACTCGGGAAAGACTACAAGGTTAAAGATCTTTGACTTCATGTTTAATTGTTTTCACAATTAAGCACAAAGTCGGGAGCTACACCTAATAGGTGCACCTATTCGGCGCACACTATTCCAACATCTACATCGAGCCCTTCATCGCCTCGCTGCCAGCTGACATGAAGCAGGACTCGGGAGAAGCAGCACTCAGGCAAAGAGTACTCGGGAGCAACGCACTCGGGAAGACTTCACCGTGGAGGATGAGCACTTGGCATCAGCTGTGACTCAACTATGAAAGTCTCGGGGGCTACTGTGGGTGCCATGGGCCCCGGGTACCTCATGACAAGCATATGGGCCACTCGGACAGAGGATGGGCCTAGCCTTGTAATTAGAGATATAGCTAGATTCGGCGGACTTCGCCTTGTATAGAAAGGAATATACAGTCCTAGTCGGGTGCATTATATCTCTAAGGGGAGATCTCCTAGTCGTAATCCGATGGGGACTCCTACCTTGTAACCCTGTCCCCCAGTATATAAGGGGAGGCAGGGCGCCCCATGAGGGCAGAAGAGCACACATAAGCTCAAACGGCCATACGGTTCATCAGAACTACCACCATAATTCCTCAAAGGAATACATACAAACTGGATGTAGGGTATTACTTCACAACGAGGGCCTGAACCAGTATAAAATCTCTCTGTGTTCCTTTGCAATCCACCGAGTTTCCATCCGCCGACTAGCCCCATATATTTATTGCCGGTGTAAAACATCGACAGGAGGGAGATCGGCCACCGTCTTCTTTGTCTCCGGCCAGCCCTCCGCCGAGCCGTTCCCGTTGAGCCGGTGAGCCATCTTCCGATTCCTCGCGTGAGCAGCCTCCTCGTGACCTCCCTAACCTCCTGCGTGTGGTGCTTTGGCCATGCTGGCAGCAGACCGAGCTCTCCACGGCGAGCCCGCAGCGGTACTGCACCACGGAAGGCGTCCATTGTCGTCACGCTTCACCGGACCTCCTCTGCCTCGGCCGACGACACAGTGAGTCTCCTGATGACCCCTAGCACCCATTCCATGCATTTCCTGGCTCGGTTTGTGGCTGCTTTGACACATCCGCGTGCAACCCGAACACAGCCGCCGCTTGAGCTCGCCGCCGGTGAGCTACTGTCCATCACCGGCGAATTTGCGAGCACCATTAGGTTTGCAGGGACCTCGGCTACTTTTTCCTTTTTGGCTGCAACTTCAACCGAGCCACCGTTTGCCGCCGGTGCCGGCGAACAGAGCCGGCGGCCCAGCCAGCCTGTGCCTTCCTTGTTCTGTGCCGCCGACAGGTGGGCCTGGGCTGGGGGAAAAGAGAAAAGAAGAAAGAATTAGAAAAATGATTAAGGGATTTATTTTACAACAGAAAAATAGCCAAACTTTGAAAATACATAACTATTTCATTTTAACTCCTTTTTGAGTGAACAAAATTTTGTTAGATTCATCAAAGCTGGTACTTTATTTATGTAAAACAAAATGTAGCACACGCAGTATAGAAAATATCCACTAAAATCCATATTACTAATATATATGTTATTTATTGCATGAGTTATGTATAAACTTGATAAATTTATTCTAATTTCAAATGTCCTCATACCCAGATCCAGTGGACTCACTAACCCCTGTTCTCCTTTCTAGAAAAGAAATTGTGAGACACTTTATGTATAAATCTTAAACTAGAGTTTAATGGTTATAAAAAGAATGTGATTAACAAATTTATATAGATTTCCAAAGTGAGTTGGACCTAAGTCCAGTATGCTCAGCAAGACATGCCTTTCTTTCCTGTAAAGTGAATTGCAATACATTTTATGTTTATTTTATACACTAGAGTTGGTTACTTTATAAGAATAATGTTTAATGCTTAGAAGCTACAAAAATTCATAATAAATGGAATATAAGTCCAAATGGAGTGAACCCAACTTTGTTGGAACCAGTACATTATGCTTTTCCACAAAACAATGTTCACACTTATAAAATCTTGATAGAAAATACCAGAAACTAAATTATCTTAGGTCACAATAAAATATTTACAGAACTGCCATTTTTAGCCTTCCTATCTTGTTATTTTTGTAACTCATAAACCGTAAAATATTTTGAAATGATTCTTTCACTAAAATTCACTTTAAATGGTTAACTACCTATTGTATTTATCTCATAATTAATTGATCATTTTGCATAGACATATTTAATTGATTCTTATTTGCATATTCGCTTTTTATCGGTAGATTCAGATAATTCGGAGTATGTGGAGCAAGAACCTAAGGTTGAGTGTGACTTTGTGTGCAGCAGCAAGGCAAGCATCTAAACATATTGAACCTATGTCTTCAATAAATCGATTTGTTTGCGAAAATAATATCTATATGCATGTTTCAGTCCATTTAAAATGGGAAAACGGGTAAAGTCAATATTACCCAATTGTATGCATTTCCATTCCTTGGTTGTTGATTCCATATTTTTACCTTGTCACCCCTGGTTAAGGACTTTGGGATTGTCGGAGGATAAACCCTCGACGGCGGGAAGTCGTGAGACCCCCCTTTTGGAGGTCCGGCCAGGGGAGTTGTTTCCCAGGGGAAGTCGACGTCAGACGAATCGCCTGGCGCCCGGGAACAGGGGGCCCGAGCGGGAGGCGGAGAGGTCCGGACCGTCCGATCGCGGTCCGAACCGTCCGAACCTTGAAGATCACACGGAAGAGAGACAGGAGGCGTTTAGACAGGTTCGGGCCGCTCGGAAGCGTAATACCCTACTCCTGTGTGTATGCTCTGTGGCGGTTAATATGGTTTGAGTGTCTTCAGGGTGTTCCCGGCGAGCTCAGGAACTTGGTGCCGAGGAAGGCGAGAGTGTGTGACTGCCGACACTAGACAGAGTATTCTTGCTAATCTTCCTCTTTTTCCCCCTTTCTCCCCGTCGGCTTGGATCCTCCTTTATAGAATCGGGGGAGTCCACCAGTGCCAGGACGGGGAGAGAGGTATTTCCCCGGTGAGCTCCTCTGTGTCTTCGTCCGTCTGCGACGCCCACGCCAGAGTTGGAAGAACGTCCTGTCGCCCCTGTCCGCCTGCGACACCCACGCCGGAGTTGGTATGGCGCGGCGGGTAGGTCCCGTCTCGTGGAGCGGCCGCTGCAGGCGGCCAAAGTCTGGCGGATGTGTGACGGGGCGTACTGTGGCGGCCAGAGCGTGGGGAGTTGAAGCTCATGCGGTCAAAAGTCTTCTCCGACTGCACGGGAAAGAGGTGCGGCGTCAGGGGCGACACGCCCCGTCACTTTGCCGTCAGCTGCCATCTAATGCAGAGTTGGCGGCTCCGCGACCGAGCCCGGACGCGTGCCATCAATGGGGTAGTTGGCGGCTAACCAGCTCGGGTCGGCCGTGTGCCCTGGGCGCCGCACACGCGGGGCGCCGGGGCTGCCAGGCTTCCCTCCCGGGAAAGCACTGTGGGAACGTGGGGCCCTCGTTCCCGTTTCGCCGACAGTGGCCCCTGGGCCTGTTGCTCGACCGGGGCTTAATCCGGGCAGGAACAGGGCCATATCCGGGGAAACGAAGAAAGGCGCGGGGCCCACCAGGTTTAGCGAGGAACGGGCAAGAACTACCACTTCCGGTCCGCTAACCGAGGGCCATAATGGCGGAGTCGAAGGGGCGCTTCACGGGTTCTTGAGCTATAAACAGCAGCGGGCAGTAGGCGGCTTTTTCCCATACTGAGATCGAATCGCCGTCGCTTCGGTTGCTGCTTGCGCCCAGAGCTTAGGTTCCCCAGTCGCGCTCGCTCCCTTGCTCCGTTCGTCCCTTCATCCTCTCTCGCTGCTGCATCTACGATGCCCCGCGCTGGCCGCGTGGTAAGGCCGCTGGGCGGCGGGGCGGGTTCCGCCGTCGCGCCTGAACGACGACGCCGGGGTGGCGCGGGTGAAGAGGAATGTTGCCGGCCGCCACAGCGATGGAGGGCTGGCGCCTGAGGTGCGCCCTGGCGAGTCAAGACCGACGCCGAGGAACCCGACGAAGTAGTGTACTTCATCGATTATGCGGTCGGCGGGTTAGTCCCGCCATCTCCTGACTTCTTCTTCCAGGTGCTGGAGATGTATCAGGTGCAGATGCTGGCATTTGACCCCAATTGCCGTGATGGTGCTGGGGGTTTTCGCGCATATTGTGCGAGATGTTTTGTGGGCGTCATGCCTTCGGTGGACCTCTTCCGGCGCTACCGTCACCATGAAAGTGCGCCGAAGAACAAGGCCACTGACCTACCGGAGCGGGTAGGCTGTGTGTACTTCCCGGCGCCCTGGCGTTGAGTTTATCCCAATGGCCGCTGAAAAACCAATGGGATTTATGGCGCCAGAACTGGTCTACATCGGATGTCGACGCCAACGACCGGCTCCTGCTCCCGACCGAGGCGGCCCAGAAGGCGAAGAGCTGGACCCCGAGTCGCCACCAGCCGGAAGAGATGCGCGGTTAGCGCCAGTGTTGGCGCGCATCGCTAGCCTGGCGACGGCTGGGTTGAATGCGCATATGGTGGTCAGCGATTTCCTCGGCCGGCGACTGGCGCCGCTCAACAGGAGGTCCGGGCCTGTTGGTTATATACCTGGCCCCAAGGACATCACCAGGACCCATCCCGACGACCTAAGCAAGGCGGCGATAGGTCTGCTAATGGCGTGGGCGCTGGAAGGAGGGGGCGCGGCGGACCGCGCGCTCCCTGTTGGCGTGACGCCGCTCTGCATCGACCGCCGGGCGGGCAAGAATCCAGAAGGCCCTCCCCGCTTCGACGCCGTTTGGCGTTGTCACCTCGCAAGGTCACCCCCAAGACCGTCGAGATACTCGACGTCCCGGGGGAAGGATGTGCGGCCGAAGAGCCGGTGCTGTCGAGGAAGGAGGGGAAGCGGTCGCGGGTCCCGACGTGGGACTCGCGGCGTCTAAAAGAGCGAAGACCGTTGCTCCGGGGGCCGTTGTTCCGGCCCGCTGCCTCCCCGAGGCCGTGCGGACCCCGGGCAGACCGGGGCCGTTTGGGCGGTAGCCGCTGGCGAGGCGCCAGTAAGCGCCGCCCGGGTGCAGACCAACGGAAAACGGGGGCGGTTTCCGGGCCCCCGGAACCGGGTGGAGGCGACCCCCGATGCGGGGGCGGCGCGGAGCAGGCGTCGGTGAGAAGTGCTAAGGACGACCGGGCCCGCGGGTGGCGATGGGGTCACTTCTGAGACCCAAGGCGTGGAGCTTCAAGGGGCCCCGGGCCTAAGTAAGTGCTTTCAACCCTATTCGGTTTTCCTGTACAGCTCGTCGCCGACTCCTCTTACCTGTCTGGTTCCGGCTCGTACAGGAAGGGGCCGGGGGCCGATGATGGCGCCGCCGGCCCCGACCGGGGGCGGTGCTGTAGACGCGCCGACGGCTCCGCCGCGTCCCGCCACGCCCCCGCCATCGCCGGCACGGTGGTGGATATGGAGGTCGCAGCGGCCACGCCGGAGCGGGCCTCCGCGGGACCAAGTGTGGTCCCCGCATGCGGAGGGAGAGAGGACGCGGGGCCCCGCGTATCCCGCGGGGGGGGGAGCGGGCCCTGGTCCTTTTTGCTGCGCCGCGGACTTAAGGCGCTGCGCGCGCAGGCCCGAGACACTGCACGCCGCGCTGGGGCAACTAGTGGTCGCCGCCGGCGAAGTACAGGTGGCGGCCCGCCGCGAGCAGCGCGAGTCCGCTCGGCTCCGGGCGGAGCTCGAGAGGGGGCAGGCGGCGATCACGGTGGCAGCGGAGGACTCGTCTTCCGTACAATTGCCACTGAATCCTTGTGTCGACCCGCCGTCAGGAAATCGAGGCGGCGGAGGGGCGCATCGCCCAATTGAGAATTGCCGCCAAGATCGCCGCCGACGAGGCCACCCGCGCCCGGTCCGAGGCGAAGGCCGCGGGAAAAGGAGATGACTTTCCGGGAGGACCGTCTCTGGGGCGAGGAGGCCGATCTTGCGGCTCGGGAGCGCGAGGTCAGCGCGCGGGAGGTAGCCGTGGCGGTGAATGAGGAGGCCGCCAAGCTTTCCAACGCCATGGCCCAGGACAGCGCTGGCGCCTCCGGGACCAGGAGAAGAGGCTGGCGACCTGGGAAGAAGGCCTTGCAGCATGGGAGTCCGACCGCCGACGAGAGGGCCGAGCAGGCGAAGATGCTGGCCGCCCGACCTGGATGCCAAAGCCGAGGCCCTCGGGACACGAGAGGCGATTCTCGAGGAGAAAGAGGACTCCTTGGCTCGGCGGGAGGCGGCGGTGAAGGCTGCCGAGGCCCGGCAGGCGGAGAAGGAGGTCTCCTGGAAACGCACGGGCGACCTTGAGGCCGTGGCGCGCGGGCCGCCGTGCGGCCGTGTCAAGCGGCTCCCCGTCATCGGCAGGCGCGGCCGGCTCAACGAGGAGCTGGCCAGGGCGGAGAAGACGGCTGAGATTTGTGCAAGGTAGCCTCGCCCTCCGGAAGAATCTCGACGGCGAGGTTGCAGCTTGCCTGGGGCGGTACAGCTCCGACGTCCGGGGGTGTCTCAAACGCATCGGCGTCCGGGCACCTCCGCAGAGGACCGACCTACCCGACGGGGTCGGTCGGGCGCTGGTGGAGCTCGGCGACTTGCTGGATACACTGGACCTGCTCCCCCAGCAAATTCATGAAGTCCTGGAGAAGGAGGGAACAGAGCTTGCCTCGCGGGTGGCGGAGTACGTCCTTGGCTGCTACCGGGCTCGAGACGCGAAGTTTTCCCTGGCCCCGGTGCTGGAGGGATTCCCCACCGATGGGGAAGAGGAGGCTCGGAAGGCCGTGGCCGACGCTGCTGCGACGGTGGCCAGATTCTTTAACCGGGGGGAACACCCCGAGAATCCAGGGACCGACGATTCCGGCGAAGAGGCCGGGCCCGAGGAGTGACCTCCCCCTGTGCGGCGACGGCTGTGGTCCTCCGCGCATGCTTGTATTTTGACTTCACCTGTTTTGTACAAAGAAAGACATCCGTGTGTGTATATAACAATGTTTGTGTTTTTCGCACCTTGGATGATTGCGTCGCCTGCTCCGGGATTTCAGCCAGTTGACTCGGAAGGTCCGATCCGTGAGGGGACGGTCCGAATTTAGGCATTCGGTCGGGATGTCTTGGGGCAACCGCTAGACCGGTCACCGGCCCGGATCTGCTCCCGCCACGGGGGATGTTCCGGGGTTGGCCCCGTAGACGCTGCATAGGTTAGGTACGGCCCAAGTGTTAAGCTCGTGCCCTTTGGCTCGCCGGGAGCCTCTTGGAGACCGACCTCGACCGGGCACGGGGTTGCCAGGTAGCGAAACACCCGGCACCTTGGCGGTGGCTGGGGAGGAGCTGGCCGGCCGGGCACCGCTGCCCGCCCCGGGAATCTAAGCTGGCCCGACGGGGGGCGCTGCCCGAGACCCCGGGGCATCGGCAGTGTCCGGGGCACGGTCCACGACCCGGTCACCAGGCCACGGTAACGGGCGGCACTGACCCAGCAGCCCATATGCGCGGCTTCGGCAAATCCCACTTGCTCTGGGGCCGAGGAGAGCGAACGCGTGGTCGTAGAAAAGAGAAAAGATAGATACCGAACAAGCGTAAGTTGAATGAGGTGCGTATCTGGGGATGTTCGGGGCCGGAGACGGAGCATGGTGCGGCTGCGCGGGCACGACTCGGGGTAGGTTACTGCCAGCTCTATGCTCGGCCTGGGAACCTCTCGGAGATGGTGCGCTCGCCTCCCCACTTAGCGCCCCGGGTCCCGGGGCCTTCTCGGGGTGCTGTACGCCAAGCACCCTTCTTAACCCTTCCGGGGGATCTGGTCTGCACACGATGGACCGTGAGAGTATATGGCTCGTCCCCTTGTCTACTCCATGCTACGAGCCGTGGGGTCAACACTTCCCGAAGGCATCCTCCCGGTCGCGACCGTGCAGAGGAGAGGGTTACGCACAAGCATTTCGCCCCCAACCTCCGGAAACGACCGGTCCCGAAGCTAGCCAGCAGGGCGTCGGAGCCGCAGGAGCGCGGGTCGACGATGCCCTGGACCTAGCACATCGGGGCTCGATCACCCGTCGGCAAGGGAACTGATGACAATGCGCAGACCCCAACCGCCGCACGGGCGCGGCCCGGGTATACCCCCAAGGGATGGGGCACCGCGGTGCAACACACGGAAAAGACAAAGGGCAAGACAAGAGGATATTGAAAAGACTCTGAAAAAGACTAAAGAGGATATTGAAAAAAGTCGTTTATATGAAATGTACACATATGGGGGCCCCCGGCCAGCGTTGAGTTTGGAGGGAACCGACGCTGGCCGAGCTCCCTGCAACTTACGGGATATGTTTATGGATATAAACTGCGAAGATGTTCGATATTCCAGGGATTGGGAAGCGGGGTCCCATCCTCCTGGCCCAGTCTTACCGAGCCCGGTCGGGAGAACACCGATCACCAGGAAGGGGCCTTCCCACATGGGGGAAAGCTTAATTCTTTCCGGCACGTGTAAGGACACGGCGGAGGACATAGGTCCCCGACCTGGAGTGATCGGGCCCGAACCTTACGCTGGTGATAGCGCTTAAGGCTCTGCTGGTAACGTGCGACTCGGAGCGAGGCGCGTCGTCTTCGCTCCTCGAGGAAGTCGAGGTTGTCGAGCTGCATGTTGTCGTGGTCGATGTTGTCGCGTAGCGCTGTACCCGGGGGGAGCCGAAGGTAAGTTCTGACGGCAGAACGGCCTCGGCCCCATATACCAGGAAGAACGGGGTCTCCCCGGTCGCCCGGCTCGGTGTGGTACGATTGGCCCACAAGACCGCTGGGAGCTCGTCGATCCACTTGGCGCCGTGTTTCTTGAGGTCGTTGTAGACCTTGTCTTGAGGCCCCGTAGGATCTCAGCGTTTGCCCTCTCGGCCTGCCCATTGCTGGCAGGGTGGGCAGGGGAGGCGAAGCAGAGCTTGATGCCCGATGTCGGAGCAGTATTCGCCGAAGAGCTCGCTCGTGAACTGCGTGCCGTTGTCGGTGATAATGCGGTTGGGGATCCCGAAGCGGCTGGTGATCCCCCGGATAAACTTGAGCGCTGAGTGCTTGTCGATGTCGATTACGGGGAACGCCTCCGGCCACTTCGTGAACTTGTCGATGGCGACATAGAGATGCCGATAACCCCCGACTGCCCGGGGAAAGGGGCCGAGGATATCGAGTCCCCAGACGCGAGGGCCAGGACAGGGGATCATCTGGAGTGCTTGCGCCGGCTGGTGGCTCTGTTTGGCATGAAACTGGCACGCGCGGCAACGCTGGACGAGTCGAACGCGTCCTGCAAGGCCGTGGGCCAATAAAATCCCTGCCGGAAAGCCTTACCGACCAGGGATCGAAATGCGGCGTGACTGCCACACTCCCCTTCGTGGATGTCGGCGAGGATCTCGACTCCGGAGTCGCGCGGAACGCACTTGAGCAGGACGCTGTTGGCGCCACGCCGGTAGAGGTCCCTTCTACCAGGACATAGCGCTTAGACAAGCGAGCGATCCTTTCTGCTTCCACGTCGTCTTCAGGGAGATGTGCTCGGAGAAGATATGCCCGGATTTCGTCCATCCAGGAGGCGCGCTGGTCCGGCGCGAGGACCAAGTCCTGGGGCCGGGAGCGCGTGTCAGGCTCAGGCCCGGGCTCAGGGGTTGAGCCCGAGGTCCCGGATAAGCACGCCGAGGAGGTCTCGAGGGCTTCCTGGAAAATCCCCGAGGGGACAGGCGCCCGCGAGGAAGCCAGTCTTGAGAGCTCGTCGGCGGCTAGGTTGCGACTGCGAGGGACGTGGCGAAGCGTGAGGTCGTCGAACGGCGCTCAAGCCTCCGCACTTCGTCCACGTATGCGGCCAATTGGGGGTCCAGGTCTGGTACTCCCGGACACCTGGTTGATGACGAGCTCGGAGTCGCCTTGCGCGCATAGCCGTCGCACCCGAGGGCGATCGCGGCCGGAGGCCTGGCGAGAAGGCCCTCGTACTCAGCCATGTTGTTGGTGGCCCCGAAGTTGAGGTGGACGACGAAGCGAACTCGTCCCCGGCGGGCGATACGAGGACGATCCCGGCCCCGGCGCTGGGGCGGCAAGCCCGCGGGCGCAGGAGCCGTCGAAGTTCATTATCCAGTGGAGGCGCAGGTCAGGCGGCAGCTCAGGGGCCGGGAATCCGGCGTCCAGCACAGGGTCCGGCTCGGGCCTCGGGGTCCATTCCGCTAGAAAATCCGCCAGGACTTGGCTTTTGATGGCGTTGCGCGCTTTGGAAGGGAGGGTCGAACTCAGCGAGCTCGACCGCCCACTTAGCGACGCGGCCTGTTCCCTCCCGGTTATGCAATATCTGCCCGAGGGGGAAGGATGTGACTACGAATACCTTGTGCACCTGGAAGTAGTGGCGAAGTTTCCTGGACGCGATGAGAACAGCGTAGAGCATCTTTTGCGCCTGGGGATAGCGCGATTTGGCGTCACGGAGTACCTCGCTGACGAAGTACACCGGCTTCTGTTGTGTGTTTCCCGAAGCCGGCCCGACAAGAGCCGGGGGTCCGGGCTCAGCTCCCCCAGGAGGGAGCGAGCTCTCGCCTATGGGAACAGGTATGGAGCTGGGACATTGGGGCCCGGGTGTAATGTTGGGATGGTCCCGGGCGCCGCGTTCCGGGCTCGCACTCGCCTTGGCGAGGCTGCCCAGGTTCGGGCTCCGCGGTGGCGGGCCCGGGAGGTGAATCCCGGGTGGCCCGCCTGCTTGGCAAGGGGCGTCGACGACGAGCGCCGCGCTTACCACCTGCGGGGTTGCCGCGATGTAGAGCAACAAAGGCTCGTCTGGTGCCGGTGCCACGAGGACAGGGGGCGTAGTCAGGTACCTCTTGAGCTCATCAAGGGCTTGATCCGCCTCATCCGTCCAGGCGAAACTGCCCGGATTTCTTGAAGAAGTTTGAATAGGGGGAGGGCCGCTCCCCAAGCCTAGAGATGAACGACCTAGTGCGGCCACGCACACCGGTCAGCTTCTGGGCCTCCCGTAGCCTCGTCGGGGGGCGCATGCGGTCGATTGCCGCTATCTTCTCCGGGTTTGCCCTCAATGCCCGCGGACTGGACACGAGGAACCCGAGGAGCTTGCCGCCGGGACCCCGAAGACGCACTTGTCCGGGTTCAGCTTCATCCTTGTGCATCGAAGGTTATGAACGTCTCGGCCAGATCATGGAGCAGAGTGGCGCGGTCACGCGACTTCAACACAAATCGTCGACGTAGGCCTCCATGTTGCGACCAAACTGCGATTCAAATGTTACACGGACAGCACGCTGGAAAGTGGAACAAGCATTCTTCAACCCGAAAGGCATGCACATATAACAGAAGGCCCCCTGGGGGTAATAAAAGAAGTTTTTTCCTCATCCTCCTCTGCCATGCGGATCTGATGGTATCCTGCATAAGCATCAAGAAAGCACAAAGAGGTCGCACCCCGCGGTGGAGTCGACTATCTGTCTATGCGAGGCAGAGGGAATGGGTCTTTGGGCAAGCCTTGTTGAGGTCGGTGTAGTCTATGCACATTCGCAGCTTCCCGTTAGATTTGGGGACGACGACTGGGTTGCCAGCCATTCCGGGTGGACGACCTCGCGGATGAAGCCGGCCAGCAGAAGTTTGTGGATCTCCTCACGGACGAAGGCCCCTGGCGCTCTGGGGCCTGTCGTCGTACCTTCTGGCGCACGGGCGCGAGCCCGCGCGGATGGCCAAGCGGTGCTCAATCACCCCCCTGGGGACCCGGGGCATGTCCGACGGTTTGCCAGGCGAAGACGTCGGTGTTTGCCCGGAGGAAGGCGATGAGCGCGCTTTCCTATTTGTCGTCCGAGCGAACCGCCAACCTTGACGGTCCGGGACGGGTCGTCGCCAAGGACTACCCCTTGACTAGCTCCGCATCGGTGGCGACGATGCGCGGCTTGGGGCGCGGCGTAGCGAAGGCCCCGCGCCCCCGCCACGTCAGGAGCTGCAGGGGCGATGTCGGCCGCACGCTGCTCGGCGCACGAGAGGGCGGCTTTCACGTCCCCAAGAACTGTGATCTGGGCCCGAGGGGCCTGGGAGCTTCATGGTTAGGTACGCGTAGTGCGTAACAGCCATAAACTTCACCAACGCGGGGCGTCCAAGGACCGCCGTTGTATGGAGGTTCACTCGGCAACGTCGAAAATGACGTGCTCGGTGCGGAAGTTGCCCGGTCACCGAAGGTGACGGGCAAAGAGACCTGCCCGAGGCCAAGCGAGGCCCTTCGTAATCCCGATAATGGGCGACGAGGGCGAGAATTATCCCTGGGCCTTGATCTTCTCAAAGACCTCGGGGGAAAGGATGTTGAGGGGGCGCCCCGTCGACGAGGACGCGCCCACCTTCACGTGCATATGGTGGGGGGACCGCGAGGGCGAGCTGTCCCTCCCCTGGTACCCGGCTGGATGGTCCGCGGGGCCGGAAGGTGATCGTATTGTCCGACCACTTCAGCCTCCGGGACGCCGCCGGCCCCGGGTTCGCGGCTAACAGCTCGCGCTTCATGGCCTTGAAGCCACGGCGCGAGGAGTGAGCGTGTGCCCCGCCGTCAAGGGTGCGATGACATTCTCGGGTTCTTGGAACTCGAGAGGCTGCTCTGGATTGGGAGCGGGCTTGTCCTGCTGCCGTTCCAATTGAACTTCTTAGTGCGCTCGGCCAGGTTCTGGACGGCGCGGCACTCGTGAGGTCGTGGCGGTTCCGTCTCGTGGACGGAGCACCATTTCCGGCCCGCAGCCGGTGGCGGCACGCTCAGCCTTCTTGCCGTTTGCCGCCGTAGTCGTCTTGGCGGGCGGCGCGGCCCCGGGGCCGCCGACGCCACCAAGGCGAAGTTCTCGGCGTTCCTCCTTGCCCTTCTCGGGCTTCCGCCTGTCCCGCCGCGCCGCGGAACGTGAGGCCGCGCCCTCTTCCCCGAGGCCCTCGCGGGATCTCGGACGCGGCTTGTTCCAACGCCCGGGCTTTCCTCCTTGCGGCGCCAGTGGTCGGCAAGGCTGAACAGTTCCGCCGTGTTTGGACGTCGCGGGTGCCCATCTTTTCGAGCATGCGCTGGTCGCGCACGCACCGAACGGAAACGCGTGGATAACCGCGTGGGGGGCGATGTGAGGGATGTGTTGCGTACCTGGCTGAAACGCTGTAGGAAATGCCTCAAGCGGCCTCACCCCTACTTTGACGTAGGGCGTGGAGGTTACGCTTCTGTCCCAGGGCGCGGGAAGGTACCCTGGAAATTTGCCACAAAACTGGTGGCAAAGGTTCTCCCACGAGCGGATGGATCCCTCGGGGAGGCTCATCATCCAGGAGCGAGCCTGGGCCTTGAGGGCGACGGGGAAATAGTTTCGCCATCACCGTCTCGTCTCCGCCCGCCGCCCGGATGGCGGTGGCGTATATCTGCAAGAACTCCGTGGGATCCAGGAGCCATCGTACTTCTCCGGCAAGTTGGGCCGGAACCATAGCCGGCCAGCGAACCTTGCCGCAGGCCTGGGGAGAGTCGCCAGGCAACCCGAGCAGCCCGTACTGGGTGGCTCTGCGTGCGAATAGCGGTTCCACTAGTGGTTCGGAGCTGGAGGCCGGGGCCTCGGAATGGCTGGGCGGCGTCCTTGCGCCGCTCACGCTGGCGCTCCAT
This sequence comes from Oryza meyeriana var. granulata, assembly GCA_003991445.1. NCBI lineage: Eukaryota > Viridiplantae > Streptophyta > Magnoliopsida > Poales > Poaceae > Oryza > Oryza meyeriana. Next base: position 35,897 of record RYFJ01001451.1, on the reverse strand, counting down.
TGTGACCCGGGCGTCCTCGATGGCCCGGGTCCGGTCGAGCCGGTTGCGGAGGTCGCCCGTGCCCCGGGAATTGTTCTGGCCCGGGCGGTCGGCCGGCTCTCGCGCTAGAGGTCGCGCGGTCGGAAGTCCCAGTGCTTGTATGGCCGCCGGCGGTGACCCGGCGGGGGGCGTGCCTACCAAGTTGGCGATCTCGTTAATCCATCTGCCGCCCCGGCCTCCATCCCGGCAAATGTCGGGGGGGGTGTCGCAGGAGGGCTTCCGCCCGCCAAGAGGGCATCCTGCGGTGTCCGCCGAATGGAAGTGGAGGCTGCGACGTGCCGTGGGACGGCGCCTTTGTTCGCGCCCTATGGATTTGAGGCGGCGGCGGACCCGGCGGGGGCCATTGCCGCCCCTCTCGCGAGGGAAGGGGCCGAGGCCGCACCACCAGGCCGCCGCGGGGCGCGCTTTGCCCGCCAGGTACGCGCCCGCGCGCCCCCAGGAAGGCGAAGAGGGAGAAGGTGGCGGGCTTGCCTCTGGGCTAACGTTGCCCAGCGGGGTGTAGTCGCCGGACTCCTCGTCGGAATCCCGCGGACGATGGCCTCCAGCCATGAAGGCGTCGGTGTCGGAACGTCGGCGTCCGACCTGAGAAGAAACTCCCCCCTACCTGGCGCGCCAGCTGTCGGAGGATAAACCCTCGACGCGGGAAGTCGTGAGACCCCCCTTTTGGAGGTCCGGCCAGGGGAGTTGTTTCCAGGGGAAGTCGACGTCAGACGATCGCCTGGCGCCCGGGAACAGGGGGCCCGAGCGGGAGGCGGAGCGTCCGGACCGTCGATCGCGGTCCGAACCAATCCGAACCTTGAAGCATCACACGGAAGAGAGACAGGAGGCGTTTAGACAGGTTCGGGGACCGCTCGGAAGCGTAATACCCTACTCCTGTGTGTATGCTCTGTGGCCGGTTAATATGGTTTGAGTGTCTTCAGGGTGTTCCCGGCGAGTCTCAGAACTTTGGTGCCCGTTTTTTGAGGAAGCGCTGAGATGTGTGTGACTGCCACATAGACAGAGTATTCTGCTAATCTTCCTCTTTTTCCCCCCTTTCCTCCCCGTCGGCCTTGGATCCTCTTATAGAACGGGGGGAGTCCCACAGTGCCAGGACGGGGAGAGAGTATTTCCCGGTGAGGCTCCTCTGTGTCTTCGTCCGTCTGCGACGCCCACGCCAGAGTTGGAAGAACGTCCTGTCGCCCCTGTCCGCCTGCGACACCCACGCCGGAGTTGGTATGGCGCGGCGGGTAGGCCGTTCTCGTGAGCTGCCGCAATGCACGGGCCAAAGTCTTGCGGATGTGACGGGGCGTACGTGTGGCGGCTAGAGCGTGGGGAGTTGAAGCTTCATGCGGTTCAAAGTTCCTCCGACTCTGCACGGGAAAGAGGATGGGCGTCAGGGGCGACACGCCCGTCACTTTTGCCGTCAGCCTCGCCATTAATGCAGTAGTTGGCGGCTGACCAGCCCGGACTAGCGTGCCATTTCAATGGGGTGTTGGCGGCTAACCAGCTCGGGCTCGGCCGCTGTGCCTGGCGCCGCACACGCGTGTTGCGGCGCCGGGGCTGCAGGCTTCCCTCCCGTTGTGTGGAAAGCACTGGGGAACGTGGGGCCCTCGTTTTCCCGTTTCGCCGACAGGGAACTTTATTTTATCGAATGCTTAGCCACTTATTTTCTAGACTAGCAAAAATCCGATATGGATGGGCTATCGGTTCAAACTAGTTTAATACGAATGGAGGTTAAAATCTGAAGAAATAACTTCTGATCTTTTATTGAAAAGATATTTTTGACTTGCAACGGATGTAGGCGATGACGAGGATGAGTGTTTCCCCGATGCATGTAGCTCCGTCTGGGTCGTTAAGGACCGAACATGTTGACATCTATTCAAGCACCCTAGTACTTCCACACACCGAAAATAGGATGGCTTAACTTAGTAGCACAGGAGGCTGTGGCCATCTACACCTGTCCATCAATCGTGAGGATGGTTTTTCCTTTGGAGGGCCCCTCGTGCACGCCTTGGTTTTTTGGCCCGACCGTGGCTACCACAACGGTGAGCCCGCCTTAGTCCCAACCTGTGTGTGTGCTAAGTCGTCGGGGGCTCAGAGTGGTTTTAAGGTGGTTGAGCTAAAGCGTGGAAAACGGTTTGTGTGACCTCTAGTCCGCACTCAATGTCTAGAGTGTGCGGGTACCCGACGGGGTACGGATCAAACTAGAGTATAGCCCATATGGCTTCTATCACATCGTGTGGGTAAGATTTTTACACCTCTGATTAGAGTAATGAACTATTTGAATAGCCGTGTCTCACGGTTACAGGACGACCGGCTTTTGATGTGGTTAGTCAGTCTATGTTAGCATCCAACTTGGGATATGTGTTTATGAGATTATATAGTTATATCATGACTTAGTTATAGTCATGGATGGATGGGTTTATATGAGAGTATTTTTGATGTTAAATATGACTTTGGTTTTAGTCATGAAAGATGTAAGCTTTTGGTTGTGTACATATTTATTTGGCAATGGTGGCCCATTGTTGATGTTAGAGCATGGAATTGCTGCTCATTTTCACCTCTTTTTCAGAACATAGTTACTTGCTGTCATGAAATTTCATATTGCAATTCTTTCGCAAATGATTATAGTTTCAAGAGGGTATTATTTTGTCAATAAACTTAGCTTTATGCAAAACTAGATCAACATAGCCATATTCATTGATTTAGAGACCAGCAGCAATTACTCCTTTGTACTATTAATATGGTGTAAGTCTACTCGGAACCATCTCGTACTCACGCTGCAATATTTTTCAGGTGAGAATAAACGACGATGTTGGTATGGTCCTACTCTCTATTATCCCACCGAGGGTGGTGAGGACTTAAATGTGTACGTTTGGAGTTAAAGTAACTCTGTCAACAGTCGGTTGCCCTTTGTGGGTTACTGGAATGGCACCACTCTGGTTTTATTCCTTTATGCTTACATTTTCCGTTGCTATCTTTGTGCTACTCTGTGATGAATTAGGGTGTGTGAACCCTTCTATGTAATATATATTTACCCTGTTGCACTTTTATTCCATATTTAGAGTACTTGTGATGTTTATCAATTGCTTGGCGATGAAAGTGTTGAGGCTAGTCGCTTTCCTGGGGACTAGCTGAACATGAGTATGAGATGTGTATAATTGAGATGGTTGGGATAGCTATTGTGGTTCGAGTCCTCTGGGGTACGTTTATCGTGTTTGTCGCCACCATCGAGCTGGTTTGACGGACGTATGACGGGGAGGTTGGACTGGCAAGCTATCCTTATAATTATCTCTTTTGTACACTTCTCGGTATTTCAGTTATTATATTGGAAGGGGTCAACCGTGATTATGGACACATTGAGGTCGAGTGGCTATTATGCGTGTATGGATCCCACTCGTCCAACAAGGTATATGGTGGTCGCGCCTTGGGCACTGGACGATATAATACTCGGGGGTGTCCACACTATCTCTTAGTTCCGGCCATTTTTGGGGTTGGACTCTGATGATCTCAATATGCCGAATCTGCACAGTGAGAAGACACTGCCCATTCAGAGGACTTTGTTTCTATATGCTGATAGGGCATACCAGAAACTGCAATGGGCACAACCAAGGGGGCTTCTTCCTTCCTATAGTGATTCTCTGAACATGATCAGGGCAACTCTCTTTCCTAAGGCTGGCGATTGCCACAGCTCTCCCTGCTTGTCACTCATACACTTTGCTTTGCAAGTGTTGAAGGAGAAATCAGCCACCTGTCAGTGTCATGAAAGTACATCTGGTTTTGAGAATTATCTTCCAACATCGTGGTGGAGCCCAAGAGGATGTGCCTATGTTCTTATATCATGAAATGATAGAGGAAGTATCTGGACTAGTGTTCGAGAAGGAGGTGAAGCATAAGGCTTACCATCCACCAGCTTCATCTGAAGTGAAGTTTCCTTCAGCTACCTCTTGGTCCAACTCTTCTTCCTCAGGCTTCCGATCGCCTATCAAGAAGGCACTCAAGGCCATCTTCAACATCTGTACTAAGAACGCTGTGAAGATCAAGAAGATGGAGCGCTGGCAGAAGGAGATGTTGAGGGATGCCTGCAAGACAGTCTCCGATGACTCTTTAGATGGGGTTTTTGAGGATCCCTTTGCTGCCTATGAGACTGTCAGCACATCGCCGGTGGCGTAGGCCTTCCACAAGACCTTTTGGAGATTCTGAGTCCGAGGCAGCTTCTGATGAAGACACAGAGGAGGACTCCTATCATGATGATGATAATGGGAAGGATGATAGGGAGGATGGGAGACAGCAGTGAGGACAATGGTGATAGGATGATTGAGCTGTGGTAGCTCCTCATCAGTTCAGCCTGTCTTTTACCACATGTTCCACCCTTCCAGCCTAGCTTTATACCTGTAGCTCCTCCTTTTCAGTCAGTCTACGACATTCCTCCCATTATTGAAAGGGATGATGATGCTGCTAGTGGCAATAAAGAGGTTATTGTCCTGATGATGACGACCGCATTGCAGCAGTACAGCATCCATCGACACTGAGATCATTCCCCTTTTGACAATGACTGAGTCCTTTCTTCCCTTTTTCCTCTCTTTTTGTGCCTTGATCCAAAGAGGAGAAAAATTCAGAATGAAGGGGACCTCTTCTCACCTTTATGACCGCTCTGCAGTATGGCCGAAACCTCTGACCATAAGGCCGGAGGTTTCGACCCCCCTCTCCTGTCTTTAGGATTTCTAGACTTCTTATTGGCTTGTGACAGTATTAACCATATTCTGAATGTAATGAATGTTTAATTATGGTTCTAGTTTATTCAATATTTTAAATCTATCCTTGTGATACAATGCAATGTGATGTGATGTTTATTTCTCATGTTTTGTGTATTTGCCATGTCATATGCATTTTATATAGTGTTTATTATGTCACACTTTGCACCTCACGGATGAAAATAGATGAATGAGACTTTCCATGTTTCTCAAATACTCAATATGCATACATACCTCACTCTCACTAATATATGCATATCTCTAGGGGAGCCAAATTCATCTTCTTTCATTCAAAATCAAATTTATATATTCATTATGTTGTAAGTTTTAACCGTGTTGTCATCAATTACCAAAAAGGGAGAGATTGAAAGTGCATCTAACCCCTAAGTGGGTTTTGGTGGATTAATGATAAAGCGGTTAACGGGACTAATGATTTATTGAGAATTATACAGAGAATTAGTCCCAGGTTGCTTGGTGTGGTGCATAGAGACCCTCACAAAAATATGACGCAAACACAGCGAAGTGACTTGGAGTTTATTTTACATTCTTTTGAATTTTCTTTTGAGTCATAGGAAAACCATACTATCAAGAGGGGCTGCAAACAGTGTCCCAATACCACCTAAGTGCTTAAGATCCAAATAGCTGAGAGTCCATCACTTTGACACAACACATACACTTGGGATGGGCTAGTTTCAGTGTCAGGGTTGGAGGTTTCCTACCCTTGGGGTCGAAGGCTCCGACCAGCTCTTTCGGCCAGAGACTAAGTGTTGGCCGGAGGTTCTTACCCCTTGGGTCAAAACCTCCTGGCCAAAATCTGTGAGTAACAGCTAAGTGACGTATGCCAATGTCAATAAAGCCCAAACTTTGTTTCTAGCCGTTGGTTGGCGATTCCACTTCATTTCTACTGTCTCCTAGCCTCTCCTAAGGTCATTTGAGCTCTCCCAACTAGTTTTATCGCATCCTTTGAGATTCTTATGAGGATCTAGTTGGAAATTGAGTGAGTTTTATTGAGACAAGGCTAGAAGGATCTTGTGCACTTGAGGAGGACACGGATTGGCTACTTGGAGCTTATTTCTTTTAGAGAAAAACCTTCTAGACGGTTAGGCGTCGCCCGCGAACTTACTCTAGTTGTGGATTGCCCTGGAAAATTTTGTGAAGGTAAACCTCACCTCTGTAAGAAAAAGAGGTAAATTCTAGTGATACCAAGTTGATCTTCGTGGTCTCTTAGTGAGGCAAGGGGTCGATCAAGACTCGGCTCTTTGGAGCTTTTCAACGAAGACGTAGGATCTTTATGATCCGAACTTCGGGAAAAGATCTTTGTGTCTCCGTTGTGCTTTCTCATTATTGTCTTATTTTGTCTCTTCACTTGCCTATATTTATCTCCTACTCTATTACTTGTACCACACTTGATCTCTGTCAAAATTATCCTTATTAAAGTGTCTTGGTAGAGTCAGAACACCAGAATCGGAATCTCTGGTGTTCTTAGCCGGAACCTCTGACTAGCCCTCTCGGCCAGCCCGCGAGAGCCGGTCAGAGCCTCTTATCATTTTGGTCGAAGGTTCCAACCAGAATTTTACCACTGCATTTGAAGAATTTTTCAGGAACACCTATTCACCTCCCCGTCTAGGCGATATCAACGGGCTTTCAGCGAGAAGGAGACGCTCACGCAAAGAAGGTGACAATCGGGTTGAGGAAATCGACTGCTTCCTCTACGTCGACGTGCGTTTCGTCGGATTAGCCTACTCCGACTCTATTTCCGCTGCTTTGCACATCGAGTTGTAACGATCCATGATCCTTAACTCGCATGGTTTCCTGATTTACACGGTAGAAAATTTTGTTTTACACTATCGTAGCCTACCCGTAACTCAACACTTGCCAACCTTCAAGCTGCAATTCATGATTTAAACGTGTTTACACTATAGGTTTGATTTCTGGTTTGCTACTATGCCAATGGATTGGTAATGCTAAAAATCTATACAAATTTTGGCACCGTAAATATTTTGCCAAGTGTTTATTGTTGGCCACTTTTATAGCAAACTCTATTTGACGTGGCAGACTGGCTCATCAAGAGCAGTGTTATCCTACTGGCATGACGCATATAATGTTACTACACTATCTGCTCTCGGCATGACAATGCTATCTTGCCACAATAGATAGACTAGCCTAGTCAAAAGGTTTAAATTTAAATAAGTTTTTAGAGAATTTATTTCTAAAAAGAAAAATAAAAAGGTTTAAAAATACAAAAAAATTATTAGAAAAAGGTCAACAAGGCCAAGGACGCATACCAGGAACGCATGCTCCAACCTCATATTGCCTAAGCCACATAAGCAGCCGATTATATAACGTAGACGTTATAAGGTGGAGTGACTGCACCGCTTTTTAAAACATTGATAGAGACCTCAAGGAGCACAGCTTATCCTTCTCAGTGCATCGTAATTACCAGGATAGCAGCATATCAGGGTAAGCATCGTAATTACAGGATGGCAGCATCTCAGGGTGCAGGAGTACAAATGATGAAGTACAACATCTCATGATGACACGTGTGCAAGTGTTCAACACTTGTTCGGTTGCAATATATTCATTTAATCAGATTTTGTTCTTGTCTTGACAATGTTCATAAGCGCTTTTTTCTTAGCAAAAGAGAAGGCAAAGTTTAGACCAAATATCAAATACTGATTACAAACACCAATGGCAAAGTAATGAATACACAATAGAAGGAACTAACAAGTTAATTATGCAGTGCCCAAGCGGCTGATAAGGTGCGGTTGATGAAGTATTCTACTCATGTAGGTAGAACAATCACAATCAGTAATAGAAAAAAGGAAGTTATGACATGGAAAAGAGTAACAGAAAACACGACCATCTTTCAACCTACTGTAAGTAGTGTTCATGCTAACTGCCATTTCGGCGTGCCAATTAGTCAAACGCAATATAATAGCAATCGATGAAAAAAAAGTTCAGTTGCTTTGAACAGAATATAATAATCCCATGGAGAAATACCATATCATTAAGAAGACTTTTGAAACAAATCTATACATGGATTTTATGAATCCATTCTATACTCAGATATGAGCCCAAAATAACTTGTAATATAATGGAGGCATTGCCATTGGTGAGACTTAAACCATGCAAATAACCACACAATGGACAAGTGCTAAATTAATGCAACTTCGCGCATGACAATGCAACTTGGGAGCCAAAAACTTCTCTAGTGCAATGCAACATTGAACTCTTAGAACACTAACAGCTCATAACCATATATGACAAGCAAAGCTTTTGTTGGAACTCCAGGTGAAAGCACCGATATCTCAGTATTGGTACAAAAAACAATCTTTCCATCATGCCATAGAGAGATTATTAGAATTAAAATAATGCAAAGCATTGTGCTCATCAAATCCGATTAGAGTGTCCAATGCAAAAGGAGAGCAGTCTACACCTTGCATGTCAGCATTAATTTGAACATCTGAAAGCCGGACCCAGTGTCTGGGTACATCTCGATTTTTTATCTCAAAATGGTGGTACACTTTACGAAAGAACTTTCTGGACTTCAGCAGTTACTTCTTTTGGTGGCTTCTCGGCATGAAGATTGGCCACCAAGCCCTTCTTGGAGTAGTAGTCAATCACCTGGTGCGAGCAAATCAACATTGAAGTAAAAATACTGAATCTTCACAGGCAGAAATATTTTAGAGAATATACAATGAGATGAAACCCTCCCAAGTCTTGGCTATCAAAGGACATGCAGTCACAGAACACAAACGGAGAAGAATCCACAAGATGTTAAATGGGAACAGGAAGGACAGCACGATAACAGGCAGACAGGACACCAATGCCCTCAAAGAACTTAATGCTACAAAAATAAACACTACCCATGAAGTTTGGTGAAGAACTACAATTAGTATATGTGTCATAATGCCTAAAAAAGGGCGAACTACAATTAGTATATGTGTCATAATGCCTAAAAAAGGGCCAACTTGTCCTAAATACTTTAGAAAATTATAATGACTAGAAAGAGCACCATACTGGTTCAGTTTGTTTGTGGAAGGCTTCAAGTCTAGACTTCAAAACCTCAGCTGTGTCATCTTTCCTTTGAATTAGTGGTTCTCCAGTGACCTAGGCAAATTAAGACAAACGAAAATCATCAGTTAACATTTCATAGAAATTTTCCTAAATAAAAATAAGACAGTGGAAGAAACATTACTGCAGAAGAATCATGGATGCAATAGAAATAAAATACTAAACTAGATGCATAATTTATCTTCTATTCTCCACCAACTTATTTATATGCTATTAGTTCATTAACTGGAAAAATGTGTGCTGTCAGGGAAGCAAACATCTACAAAAATGCAGAATCAAAAGGGTGCAATGATGACACAAGGTCCACACAAATGATGTCATCTGCGGTTGTATCACTATCAATGCAGTTATAACAGATGTTTGCCAAACTAATATGTGATAATGCAATATGAATACTTTATAGAGTTGCATGTATAAATTATATAATATAGTTATGTAGATCAGACACCATGACATAATATCAGACAGGTTAGACACCATGACATAATTTCATGAAGACTGACTAAAGAATTGCACAAGATATATAGAAAAAAAATCCAATAACTAAATCAGGAAACCAACAGTCCATGCATAAAAAAAAACTGAAATCGGAAAGTTTCTAGCATTGATGAGCCAAATTATGAGGGGAGGGAAATGACCTAGATGCCCCTTACTAAATGAGGGGTGGTTGGGGGTAAGATGGGGAAATTTTGAATAGAAGATGATTGATGGGACAAGTAGTACTCTAAATAAGCACTTATTTTGTGACAAATTTTGAATCCTAAAGGGGCACTTATTTTGGGACAGAGGGTGTAATTACTAAGTGGTCTGTAACTCTATATTCAACTTACATCATCAACTCCAGGAACCTTTGGAGGTGCAAATTTAGTGTGATAACTCCTGCCACTGGAGGGATGGATCCACCGGCCAGTAATTCTTTCTTCCAAAATTGAATCATCAATGGCAAAGTTAAGAACCTTATCGACCTTAGTACCCTTCTTTTCCAGCATTTCATCAAGCTGAAGAAAAAAAATGCGATGAACCCGAAAATAAACAGTATAGTTCAAAACATAGCTACATTCCCTAAAGAAAAATATTTTCATTTGCTGAAAAAATAATATAAGTACAAACCGAATACCTTCTGTGCCTGAACAACTGTCCGAGGGAATCCATCAAGAATGAAACCCTTTTGACATGAAGGTTTCTTCATGGCTTCATCAATAATTCCAACAACCAAGTCATCAGAAACAAGCTCTCCCTAACAAACATGAAGTTAGCGAAACATACTTATGGATATGGAGCATGCTCGCTTTAAGAAATCAGAACATAGTGAGCTGGCTATTCATTTGGCCTCGTAACTTTTATCTGCTTTTTATGTGGGTGACTTCCAAATGCAATACCTTGTCCATTGCTTCTTTTGCCTTGATTCCTAAAGGAGTCTTAGCAGCAACTGCAGCTCTCAACATATCACCCGTAGCTAAATGGCATAAGCAGTACTCATCCTTAATAATGGGCGATTGTGTTCCCTTTCCAGAGCCCGGTGGACCTGCATAGTCAGCAAAATCAAGAATTGTAAAACTCTGCAACAAAGAGCATAGTAGAACTGATATGAAGATGATAAAACTCAGTACATAAATTTTTCTAGGCAAATAGGTTTTCTGAAGTAAAATATAGACTAGGGTGAATTTGATAATACTACTCTTGTGGGTTTCAACGATTTTATCAGGTGCAAATGGATAACCTCGTACAAACAGCCAAAAGCCTAATATTGGGTTTAGTTATTAAGAAAATTGATCAAAAGTACTCCAAACATCAAGTATTAAAATTTTACATTCAACACTCAAGTCCAAGAAGGCAAAGTCAGTAGCTGCTACCACAAGCAATCAGTTGCTATAATGCTTTACTAAATGAAATTAAATGTCTGTTGCAAAAAAAATCTCCACATAGTACACAGATTAACAATGAAAATGAGAGGGGAGATCATCCACTTCTTGTTTTTGATCTAAAGTGTATTATTTGTGCCAAAAGTTTGAAAGTTTGATTAGTACACACTATATTGTGCCAAAAGAATTTTAAATTCATAGAGCATTCTGAATACATAAAACCATAGTTAGGTCCAGGATAGTCCTCTGCGCCTCAGATGTCAGAACTCACAGATGCATTAAGTAATTAAGTAAGGAGCTACGCATTACATTTTTAAAAGAACATCCTTCTTTTCCCTTGTGACATCGATGCACACAAAAATTATATTATCGGTCCAAAAGAACAAGCCAATTTGACTACACATTTCATGCTACCACAATGACTGTAATGAGTTTCTTCGGGATAATAAGGTCGTTATTTTCCTTAGCCTCATACGCATAGAATAGTAAGAAAACACATTCTTGAAAACAACCTGTGCCAATAGCTAATAAAATAAAAGGTTGTTTTAGTAGGACTTCATTCAGTCCATCAAACAAGAACTCATCACCGAAACTACCTATCCATCAACAATGGGAGAAATCTGTAAGAGCGAAACAATTCTACTATCGCACCAACTACCAAGCAGATGCGCACTTCGACAGGACACAATCCGCGGCTTCTCCATGTACTTCCGTCTAAGGAAAATATCGAAAAAACTAGACCTTTGACAGTGAACTGAACAAAGGGGCGGAAAACTCGAAGTGACCGAGCCTAGAGCAAGGAACGCCGAAGAACGAACGAGTCAGATCTCCCGCTTCCGCACCGGATCTTGAAGCATGCCGTATGTACGGAGAACCAAGAAGGAGAAGGGGGAGGAGGGAAGCGAGATGGTGGGGGCCGGAGGAAGCGTACGGACCGACAAGGATGAGCCGCTTGTCCGGCTTGGAGCTGCACTTCATGCGGCGGATGAGCTCGTTCATCAGATCCATGGACGGCACGTCTTCCAGATTCGCCGCCGCCGCCATCGCCGCACAAACCCTCTCCTCTCTTCTCCCGTGCTATCGCCTTCTTTCTCTTTCCTGAGTGGAGTGGGATTAGGGAAGGGGTCTCACTCACGGGGTTTTCTTGTCGGCTCTGAGTAATATACGTGGCCCGTTTGGGTCCATGGCATTGGGACTTGAATCCGGGATTTGGAATCGAATTCCTGCACAGGAGAACTAGACGGGGTTCAGACACAACGCAAACAGGCACAAGATACTTTAGCGAAACTATCACACAACTATTGATTTAACATTGATATTTATCATAAAAATACAGATTTTAGCTTTCGTATAAAACCATAGAGCTTACGACAAATTATGTCTTTTACGATACTATTACTCAAAATATGTATTATTATGATAAATTGAATGGATAGGTCTAATGGGGTACTTTCGCACAGGCGGAAGGCGCGTGAATCGGCTCACATACATCCCACGCCCCCAGGCCCACTGTTGCACAACTCATGTGAGCCCACACCAATCAGATTTCAAAACCGGCCCATATTTTTTAGCCTACATATATTCAATAGTTTCTATGTATAAAGTTTCTATATAACTAGTTAATCATTAAATAATATTAATCAACACTGTACAGCCCCTTAAAGCAGTATAGGCCCAACCACTTCCATTCTGGAGTTATCAACATTCCACCATTTATTATTATTAGTAAGTAGTGTGAGACTAATCACGAAAAACATTGCTAGACCGCCCATAAATCGTGGGCATGGCTATTCAAACAATTTTATTCTAGCCAGAGGTATACCAGTTTACCCACGAGACACAATCCCACAACATGTTACCACGTGCCTCAATACTACCATGGCACCTCGGAAAGGAGTTGTGATAGGACTATCCATGTAACTCGCACAATAAGAGAGCCACCCGCTGGGCCACCTGTTTTCGGTAGGGTTGAATAGGTTCCTAGGCAGGGAGATGGCCCAGCGTCCAAACCATTGTCTTTATGACCGCTATGCGTGGACTTATGACTGCCACAACATGCCCTAGTGCCTCCTATTGAACTCGTCACACTTTAAATCCCGCCATTACCCATTCTAGCTTGTAGTTAGTACGAGTATTGCTTCGTAAAGACAACTCGCAATACTTTGCAAAGATAGCTCGCGAACCGGTCCGTAATTGTCATGAGCACCACTAGCACCAACCTCAGTCCAAGTTCTCACAACCCACCATTTAATCAAGTTTTAGTTGACCATTAATTATCCACACGACCTCAGTCGTGAACCAAATCATCATTTCAAGTATATCTGATACCATGAGTAATAGTTAAGTGATAGCCCATAAGTTCCTCTATAGTTTCTAAGCATGGCTATGCAGAGTCCTAGAATTATTCTAGCTAACCAATATTTAAAGCTAGCTAGTCACATTATTCCCATAGGTACAAACAATAGGTAATCAAAGCAATGGAGCCATAATCAAGGATCAGGGTTTTCTTTCCCGATGATATTATAAAATAAATGCGCATTTGAAGGAAAACATAGCTTTAAACCATAGGTACAACATGCTCAAAGGTGTTTAGAATCTGTGTGACTTGCTTTGCTGTTCTGCGAATGCTTTGGAACTCTCTTCGTAAAACCCTTACTCTTCTGGAACGTTGGCGGCTAAAGGCAACAAACAAAAATGAGAGAAACACTACATAAGCACGCATCAACAGTACAATATTATATTTTTAATGGTAGATCTTGATTTTTAAAGAATTATGCAAGTTGAATCACCCCAAACGGAGTTAGGATGAATTAGCGATGAATTTCCAAAGTTCTTAGCATATTCTATGTTTTAAAGAAATTATTAACCGATTTATGACGTCAGCCGTAGGGAGACAGAGAATGAGCCAGTGGCTGACATACGAGACCCACCAGACAAGAGAGGCCGGTGCACCGTGGACCGGGTGCACTGAGGGTTTGGACGGGTTTGGATGGCAAAGATTAAACTAGAGATTAGATCGGACGGTTAGGATTAGATCAAGGCGATCCGCCGGTTGAGATTAAACCCGATCGGATTGATCCCATAGGGGCTGACTAGGCAGGCACGTTGGACGGGGGGCTAAGGTGGCGCTGGCGTGGCGTCGACGTGGCAGCCACGTTGGCATGGCCTCGCTGGAGCGGGGCAATGCACTGATCCCGATGGTCGATGGCAAACGGCGGCGCAGCGGTGCAAGGTGACGGCACAAAGAGATAGAGGAGGACGCGGCGATGCTTACCGAGGCAAGAACAGTGACGAATAACAGCAAGAACAGGATAGGGAGATTGTTTCCCCTCAACCAATTTGAGAGGAACACGAAGGGAACGATCGGATTTGGGACAGGATTCGTGGTGGCGGAGTTAGGCAGGAACAGGGACTCCGTCCCGAGCTTAGGGACGAAGCTGACAGGCGGGCGCGGTAGTAAGCCGGGCCGGAATCTAGGCCGCCCGGCGCGTGCGGAGAGAAAAAGGGAACATGAGCGCGCTGGATTCGACCCAGAAGCTAAAAAGGACTTTTTATTGATTTTTCCATTAAATAAATTACTGAAATGTTCTTTCATTTATTAAAAATGCTTTCCTTACTCAATTAATTCCCAGAAAATTCCAGGAGCTAAAGGATTTGGCAAAGTATTTTATAAAATTTTATTTGAGCCAATTTCTATTGAAAATTTTCATTGATTTTTATGATTTCACTCCTTGGGCTTTTAAATAAATTCTAAAAAATGCCTTTTCTCATAATTTAATTATTTAGGAAATTTTTAGTGTGTGACATACCTACCCCCCTTAAACAGAATCTCGTCCCGGGATTCAGAAGATTAGGCAAAGAGATGCGGGTGAGTAGACTTCAACTCATCTTCGCGTTCCCATGTTGCTTCGTCTTACAAGTGATTACTCCACTGTACTTTACAAAACCTGATCACTCAGCTTCGGGTATTTCTCTAACTGGTCTCCAAAATACGGATGGGCTTCTCAACATATGTTAGGTCTTCGTGAAGCTCAATCTGTTCCGGGTTGGCTTCCTTGGTCAGCACGCGTAGACATTTCTTCAATTGGGACACATGAAAGACATCGTGCACCCCAGCCAAGGTGGGAGGCAACTCCAATTGATAAACGACCTCTCCTCTTCAACCCACTATCTTGTATGGCCCCACATAACGCGGTGCCAACTTCCCTTTGTCTGAAACCGGTGAGCTCCTCGAAGCGGCGTGACTCGGAGATACACAAAATTACCTTTCTCGAAACTGAGGTCCCTCCTACGATTGTATGCATAACTCTTCTGACGAGACTGAGCTACTCGTAGACGCTCTTGTATAATCTTCACTTTCTCTTCGGCTTCCCATAGTATATCCGTTCCATACACTTGTCGTTCTTCGGTTTGATCCTACAGAAGGGGTGTTCCACCCGTATAGTGCCTAAAATGGGGCCATCTAAAGGCTTGCCTGGTAACTTTGTTGTAGGAAAACTTGGTATATGGTAGGCTTTTGTAACAACTTCAACCGAAGTCTGTGGCACAAGCCCTCAACATGTCTTCTAAGATCTGGTTTACACGCTCTATCTGACCATCAGTTTGCGGGTGATACACGGTGCTAAAGTTTAACCGTGTACCCATCTCCTCTTGTAGCTTCTACCAAAACTTAGAGGTAAACTGACTCCCTCTATCTGACACGATCTTGCGCAGCACACCGTGCAAACACATGATTCGAGCCATGTACAATTCTGCCAACCTACTTCCAGAGTATGTCGTCTTGACCGGTATAAAGTGGGCTACTTTAGTGAGTCTATCAACCACCACATCGGCTTTTCCTGGATGATAGTGGATTCTAATGTCATAATTCTTGATCAACTCCAACCATCTCTGTTGCCGAAGGTTTAGATCTGGTTGGGTAAAGATATACTTCAAATTCTTGTGATAAGTGTAGACTTCACAGCGGTTGCCAATGAGGTAGTGTCTCCAGATTTTTAGGACATACACTATAGTTGCAAGCTCCAAATCATGGGTAGGGTAGTTATTCTCATGGTGATGACAACGGGGTGCCCGATCTTCCGTTAGGTAAGGATAGTGGACACTCGCAAATGGAAGCACCTTACTGAGCTCTTATAAGGTTCTGAGACTAGTGAGCAAAGGATAGTACAACCGGTGGCTGGTTCGTGATACCTTGAGGGCGTGATCCAACGATTGCAAGGGTCGAGACTGTGCTGACTAGAAGTATATATGTGGAGCTTGGGAGGCCAAATATGTTAGTAGCACACAATTCAATAACAGATAGTAATGCTGAATAAATGTCCAAAGCACTTGTCCTAGCTACTGGCCTAAACGCATTCTAAACCAGATGTGATAAAACAAGGGAGACAAATAAGTATGAAGGATAGCAGCAAGGAAATAAGGACAAGGCAAAAAACACAACACACAACAGCACACAGCTGGCTCCCTGGTGTGTCCTATGTGCTCCTCTCCTTTTCTTTTTTTCTCTTTTTTTTCTTCTTTCACACCTTTTTTTATTTTTCTTTTATTTTTTTGATATTTTTTTTCTCGACTAGGAGCACAGGAACAGCAACCTCAGGAAGGTGGCAGCTCAGTCTGATATAAGGTGTGGCCTGTAGAAATACACGGACGTGCTTTAAAAAGTGTGCTAGAACTTTGAAGTGCGGATACCCAATTTTCTGGCCTGAATTTTGAAAAACTGATTTCGGCAAACTCGACGAAGTGGGGGAGTAGCGGATGGGAATTTTTTTGTAGATGTCTGTAGACTATTTATTTGCCTGATTCTGAGTCCGTATGCGAAAGTTATGGCTGTTTGAAGGAAGGTCCTCCGTATCAGTGTTTTGGTGGAGGCTAATTTGGGATTAGGTGGATGGAGATGTAGGGTTTGTGGGGGTGCAGCGGATGGATCAAACAGATCCTAGCTGATCATGATCTAGTGTTACTGGTATTATTATGAAGGTATGCCTGCACCCGGGCCCTTGCTCATATCGGCTCCCAAGATCTTCGTCCTCTGTCCGGGCCCATGCACTGGTCCTTACCCGGGCTCATGCCCGGGCCCTTACCTGGGGTCGTGCCCGGGAACCTGCTTGTACTTGTGCTTGGATCGGCAGAATGAACCCATCGGCTATCCCTTAGCCGATTGTGACAATAATACAGGCAAGAACAAATAATAAAATATGCAATAACGTAAATGATAAATAATTGATAAGCTAGCCGACTGCTTAATAAAGCGAACACAGGATAAAACAATGAATAAATGTAGTCAGCTTTAACAGGTAACTTATCGGCTAAGCACTCCGATAACACCATCGCACAACACCATCGGCTTATTAAGAGTAAAGCTATTATCGTTAGTCTAGTAGATCGGACCTAACCGTTGCAGCACAGACCGACAATAATAACAATGCCTCGATGAGTCGATAGATATAATGCGATCGTGATGAAAATAACTTATCGGCTATACACTCCGATAAAGCGCCTGCACACAACGCATCGGCTCAGCAGGATCGACTTATCACTAGCAGTTCAGTAGGTCGGACCTAACCGATGCAGCACGAACTGATGATAAATCGCTCCCAATAAGTCGATACAATCTGTGCACACGTGATGTGATATACCTAGTCAATCTATGAGATCAAACTAAACTGATGCAGCCATAGATAAAGTAAATATATCGTGGTAAGCCGACTACCATAAACCGACTAGAATATCGGACCTAACCGAGGAAGTCCTAGCCGATTGGTAGTCGGTGTGACGAGACTTACCCTCTCGCAGGAGTTCGGACCTAACCGATGCAGCCCGGCTCGAGAAGCAGGATCCCGTCGGAGGGGTGGCGATGCGCCGAATTTGTATTGATCGTTGTGATAGATTACAAGGTCCCCGGGCATACGTATATATACCCCGAGTTACATGAGTCCTTATAGGACACGATATATGATTTCCTATCTATAACAGAAAACACTAACGAGACCTGACCGGACACGAGGTCAGGTTTCCTAAAAGAAATAAACCTTTTCCTAATAACTATAGTAATTAACTGCCACGCGCGGTCTTCACGGCTCCTTCTCAGACTCGGTCTGCTTCTTGGATCAATTTCCATTATCCGACTGCAACCGTCCTCTTGACCGAATATGATACAGGTCCTTACCAAATTTTGGCGTTAACACATGCCCCCCAATTTCGGAGTTCCTCTGTAGGATTCCGAAATTCTTCCAACTTTGGGCCTCTAGATTTCTCCCATACCGAGGCGGCCCAAGATAGCCCACTTGCCATAAATGTTTGAAACAGTGCCAACGGCCTCAATTCCCGCTCGGCTGTCATACCTTTATAAAACGCTTCGTCTTCTTGCCCTCTTTTTTATACTTTCACATCACCAGAGCACCACCGCTTCATCTTCCACATCCCCACCAAGCTCTAGCGAATCTAGACGAATTACTGCAACCTCTCTCTCCATCCGTCGACTCCGGCAACCTCTCCTATTTCCGCGATGGCAACAGCATCTGTAATTCCTGAGGTAATCTTCTCACCCGGTTACTTTTCCCCAATCTGCAATCTGTACGAACCCGATTTGCCATGTTCTTCACCTGTTCTTCGTCGTGTTCTTGTCTACTGTAGCATCTCAGAGCCCAGATCTTGATTCCGGCTGCCGATTACCCCTGCTTTTTCTATCATGGCCCCATGGGCAGTGAAGATCCCACCGATTTCATCAGTGCCGAAACCCAACGCACTCCCTTCAAGAACTCAGCCATGTTGGTCAGTGACTGGACCAACAGCTTCAGGTCCTGGCCGAGCAGATTGCCTGGATGGAGAGATTGGTACATCAGAGTATCGGCCGCAAAGAGGATCTATTGGGAAGAATCTCACATCGGCCACTGCATCAACCTCTCCTTGGCCGATATGGAAAGGAATGAATCTCTGCTCGCATCGGCCTCATACTTCTGGTCTGATGCTCTCAATGCCTTTCTGTTTGGTCATGGGCCGATGACCCCCACTCTGCTAGATGTGACCATGCTCACCTGCCTGGACACGACAAGCTACATCAACCTCTTCAAACTCCGGTTCAAGCCTGCCCACCGGCTCCAAACAAAAAACATCGGCGGCTGGTCCAGGTACATATCTCTTCACAACAAAGGAACTGGACCAGTTGATGATCGGGAGCACGTCGCTTTTCTGAACTTGTGGTTGGAACGGTTCGTCTTTGGTGGCGCAACCCTCGGCCCGACGACCAATATGCAATGCCTAGCAGAGTGCTTGGCCGATAGGAAACAAATTCCGTTAGGGCACTATCTCCTTGGCGCCACCTACCAGCTGCTCCATCAGGTGGCAATCAAGCTATCGGCCGGCCAGCCTGTCGGCCACATTGGGGGTCCTTGGTGGTTCGTACAGCTCTGGCTTAATGTTTACACCTCCAAGGCCATCCCAGAAACTTCCCTCCTCAAGCAATCCTTCCCAGCTGATTACCCAGAAGATCAAGACCCCATCTACCGCCGATGCATCTCTATGGGTGAGCTGCATCGGCCCTTTCCGGCGGCAAGATATCCCCTGCTGAAGTTAGTCAGTGGTTCAAGGGGTTTTATTATGGCTTTACCAGGGATGCTACTCTTTGGTTTGCTTACAATGACGCATCATCATTCGAGATGCCTTCCAACTTTGATCACTCAAAGCTCTGAACGATGATCAATCTAAAGCCATATTCCTATCGGCCATCAGTCCTTGCCTGCTGCCAACCGGCTTTTCTCTGGGCCGAACTCCACCATCGTATGAGTTCTACCACCCATCAACCAGCTCCCGTCAACTCGGCCTTGGCCAGCTTCCGATCGGCCTGTTCTTCACCGACAAACTCCAGGCTCGGGGCACAGTCAACAGCGCCCTGGAATATGATCGGCTGCGGTCTTTGACAGACTCCCTCCTGCTAGGCGCTGCCACCGAGGTGTACGTCTGCACTGCCAACACCAAGCCTTTTGTCCGATGGTGGTCGGAATGGAAAAAACATCTGTTCTGCTTAGCGCCCACTTGTTATTGCTCCCGTCTGGACGCCGACTATGTTGAATCCGACAACGAGGTAACTCTTGCAAGCTTCAAATATCATCCTCAATCGTCTCTGACCCTTGCTTTGCAGGCCGCCAGCGTCGATCCCCCGTCAACAAGCAACAGCGGTCGGCCGATTCTGTACCAACCCTCATCAGCCGTTCCGAACTTAGGACGTGACGCCCCATCTCCATCGGCTCTTCTCAAGGCACCTCGGCCGATGGGACCAAAAAGGAAAAAGTTAGCGCATCGCCCCTCCCTGAAGAAACAAAAAACCGATGCCGATATCGTTGCCACGACGCCATCTTCTCCCCAGACCACATCGGCTCCCTCATCTCCTCAGGTATGCACCAAATCTTAACACCATTATTACCCGCTTCCTCATTTATCTCACCAGCTCCATCTTCAGCTCGAGTTATCGGCTCCAGATTTTCAACCTCCTTCTGCCATCCCTCCAAGCGCTGAGCCGATGGCCCCTTCAGCTGCCCCACTCTTTGCACCAAGTCCTCCAGCTGTCGATGAAACTGTCCCTATTCCATCGGCTGACATCGGCCTCTCCAGAGAACAACCTATTCATCCCCCTGAAGCCGATGTCGCGCAAGCTGCCGATGTCCTACCTCAGGTAACTCTTTTGTCTATACTCTGCTCTTAACTTTTCTACTGATCTCTTTACCGACGCCAATTTTGCAGTCCATAGCCGATCTGTTCTCCTTTGACATCGGCAAGTACTTAGAAGTAGAAGAATCCACAGCCACCAGCGCAACGACCAAACCATCCTTCCCAGCCGACGTACGTGAATATCTGACGAGCATCCTCAGTCGGCTGGAAAACCCAATTGACGCGCTAGCGGAAGATTGCGGGCCAATCCGGGCAAGATTCGCAGAAATTGAACACCATCTGCCCGAAGAACTTGTCGACGCATTAACCCCCGCAGCATATCTGGAATCCCATAGATTTAAACTCATCAAGCTTAGACAGCGCATAGCCGATCGCGCTGACCAACAGAAGACTACCGAAGACATCCAAGCCGATCGGCTATTAGCCCAAGCAGAGAAGAAAAAGCTTGATGACATGGCCGCTGCCCCCCAAGAGCTCCAACTTAAGTTAGACCAGCTGAAGAAAAAGGAGGCCGATTTGCTGGCAGAACTTGAAAGAGTTCGTAAAGACCTTACAGCAACAGAATCCCAGCTAATTGGTCTACCGCAAGCCATCCAAGACCAAGAGGCTAAGGTTGCCGCGACAGTGC
Organism: Oryza meyeriana var. granulata; assembly: GCA_003991445.1. Taxonomy (NCBI): domain Eukaryota; kingdom Viridiplantae; phylum Streptophyta; class Magnoliopsida; order Poales; family Poaceae; genus Oryza; species Oryza meyeriana. Next base: position 14,898 of record RYFJ01001451.1, on the reverse strand, counting down.
GTCAAGTCATTCATCGGCGCAAGAACCTGAAGACCATCCCAGGCACCGACAAAGATGACATCCGTGCTATCAATGAGATTGACCAGATCCGCCTGCACGCAATTGAAGTGATCCAAAAATTCTTGTAAATCTTAAACCTTCGTAACTGTCGATTTTCTGGAACATGCCGATCACCCTTCTGCTGTCATATAACCAGATCGGCTCTACTACCCATCTCTCTCAGTCCTGATAACTTTTCCGCTTGTTTTGATCTAAAGGCGATATCAATTGATATCGGCTGTCTTTAGGCGACGTACAAAAACATTGGCTTTCCTAATTGTTTAGAAATCGGCTGTACTTAACCGATTTAAGAATTGATCCAAACGCTAGGTAGTATTTCTTGAGATATTTCCCATTAAGTGCTTTAGCAAACTCCGTCCCGTCAAGATCTTCTAATATATATGCGTTACCAGGCACACAGCGATTAATCCGATAAGGTCCTTCCCAATTAGGCGACCATTTTCCGAACTTATTATCTCTGGACCCGATCGGCAAAATCAACTTCCACACAAGGTCCCCCTCGGCAAACGACTTATTCACCACCTTTTTGTTGTAATGCCGAGCTGCCCTAGCCTTATTCTCCTTGATTCTTTCTAGCGCTCTCAACCGATTCTGAGCTAAATCTTCAAGTTCATCTGCCATCAAGTTATAATAATCATCGGCCGTCAATTGATTCTGCAAAGAAAGTCTTCTAGAGCCGATGTTAGTTTCCCACGGCAAAACCGCCTCATGTCCATATACCAACTGATACGGCGGTACCCGAGTAGACCCGTGGCATGCCATCCGATAGGCCCATAGTGAATCGGCTAATGTAGAATGCCATCGCCGTGGCTGCTCATCAATTTTCCGCTTAATCAACTTGATCAAACTCTTGTTAGAAGCTTCTGCTTGCCCATTGGCTTGAGCATAATAAGGCGATGAATTTAATAACTTGATTCCCATACTGGCAGCAAACTGTTGAAACTCATCAGAAACAAAAATAGACCCCTGATCAGTAGTTATCGTCTGAGGAATCCCAAACCGATAAATGATATGCTCCTTGATAAATTCAATCGCTTCTTTGGACGTGACCTTCTTCAAAGGAATTGCCTCTACCCACTTGGTGAAATAATCTGTTGCTGCCAATATAAACTTAGGCTGGCCGGCCGATAGCTTGATTGCCACCTGATGGAGCAGCTGGTAGGTGGCGCCAAGGAGATAGTGCCCTAACGGAATTTGTTTCCTATCGGCCAAGCACTCTGCTAGGCATTGCATATTGGTCGTCGGGCCGAGGGTTGCGCCACCAAAGACGAACCGTTCCAACCACAAGTTCAGAAAAGCGACGTGCTCCCGATCATCAACTGGTCCAGTTCCTTTGTTGTGAAGAGATATGTACCTGGACCAGCCGCCGATGTTTTTTGTTTGGAGCCGGTGGCAGCTTGAACCGGAGTTTGAAGAGGTTGATGTAGCTTGTCGTGTCCAGGCAGGTGAGCATGGTCACATCTAGCAGAGTGGGGGTCATCGGCCCATGACCAAACAGAAAGGCATTGAGAGCATCAGACCAGAAGTATGAGGCCGATGCGAGCAGAGATTCATTCCTTTCCATATCGGCCAAGGAGAGGTTGATGCAGTGGCCGATGTGAGATTCTTCCCAATAGATCCTCTTTGCGGCCGATACTCTGATGTACCAATCTCTCCATCCAGGCAATCTGCTCGGCCAGGACCTGAAGCTGTTGGTCCAGTCACTGACCAACATGGCTGAGTTCTTGAAGGGAGTGCGTTGGGTTTCGGCACTGATGAAATCGGTGGGATCTTCACTGCCCATGGGGCCATGATAGAAAAAGCAGGGGTAATCGGCAGCCGGAATCAAGATCTGGGCTCTGAGATGCTACAGTAGACAAGAACACGACGAAGAACAGGTGAAGAACATGGCAAATCGGGTTCGTACAGATTGCAGATTGGGGAAAAGTAACCGGGTGAGAAGATTACCTCAGGAATTACAGATGCTGTTGCCATCGCGGAAATAGGAGAGGTTGCCGGAGTCGACGGATGGAGAGAGAGGTTGCAGTAATTCGTCTAGATTCGCTAGAGCTTGGTGGGGATGTGGAAGATGAAGCGGTGGTGCTCTGGTGATGTGAAAGTATAAAAAAGAGGGCAAGAAGACGAAGCGTTTTATAAAGGTATGACAGCCGAGCGGGAATTGAGGCCGTTGGCACTGTTTCAAACATTTATGGCAAGTGGGCTATCTTGGGCCGCCTCGGTATGGGAGAAATCTAGAGGCCCAAAGTTGGAAGAATTTCGGAATCCTACAGAGGAACTCCGAAATTGGGGGGCATGTGTTAACGCCAAAATTTGGTAAGGACCTGTATCATATTCGGTCAAGAGGACGGTTGCAGTCGGATAATGGAAATTGATCCAAGAAGCAGACCGAGTCTGAGAAGGAGCCGTGAAGACCGCGCGTGGCAGTTAATTACTATAGTTATTAGGAAAAGGTTTATTTCTTTTAGGAAACCTGACCTCGTGTCCGGTCAGGTCTCGTTAGTGTTTTTCTGTTTATAGATAGAATCATATATCGTGTCCTATAAGGATCATGTAACTCGGGTATATATACGTATGCCCGGGACCTTGTAATCTATCACAACGATCAATACAAATTCGGCGCATCGCACCCCTCCGACGGATCCTGCTTCTCGAGCCGGGCTGCATCGGTTAGGTCCGAACTCCTGCGAGAGGGTAAGTCTCGTCACACCGACTACCAATCGGCTAGGACTTCCTCGGTTAGGTCCGATATTCTAGTCGGTTTATGGTAGTCGGCTTACCACGATATATTTACTTTATCTATGGCTGCATCAGTTTAGTTTGATCTCATAGATTGACTAGGTATATCACATCACGTGTGCACAGATTGTATCGACTATTGGGAGCGATTTATCATCAGTTCGTGCTGCATCGGTTAGGTCCGACCTACTGAACTGCTAGTGATAAGTCGATCCTGCTGAGCCGATGCGTTGTGTGCAGGGCGCTTTTATCGGAGTGTATAGCCGATAAGTTATTTTCATCACGATCGCATTATATCTATCGACTCATCGAGGCATTGTTATTATTGTCGGTCTGTGCTGCAACGTTAGGTCCGATCTACTAGACTGACGATAATAGCTTTACTCTTAATAAGCCGATGGTGTTGTGCGATGGTGTTATCGAGTGCTTAGCCGATAAGTTACCTGTTAAAGCTGACTACATTTATTCATTGTTTTATCCTGTGTTCGCTTTATTAAGCAGTCGGCTAGCTTATCAATTATTTATCATTTACGTTATTGCATATTTTATTATTTGTTCTTGCCTGTATTATTGTCACAATCGGCTAAGGGATAGCCGATGGGTTCATTCTGCCGATCCAAGCACAAGTACAAGCAGGTTCCCGGGCACGACCCCAGGTAAGGGCCCGGGCATGAGCCCGGGTAAGGACCAGTGCATGGGCCCGGACAGAGGACGAAGATCTTGGGAGCCGATATGAGCAAGGGCCCGGGTGCAGGCATACCTTCATAATAATACCAGTAACACTAGATCATGATCAGCTAGGATCTGTTTGATTTATTCATGCATTATACTTGCTTATTTTATCTAGCTTATAGCCGGTTTTCGAATATCTATTCGATGATCGGTTAGCATGATATTTGTTTATTATTACATTATTGTCCTTGCCATCATCGGTCTTAAGCCGACGTATAAGTGCTACAGTGTACATCGGCCATCGGCTGATGAAACGAGTCTAGATCGGCTTCCAGCCGATTGGCTCATTGATCTAACATTTTCCTCCTTGTCAATTACAGGGTCAAATTGACTGGCACGCCTACGAACCTCAAACTTTAGGACCTGCACTGGAGTGAAGCAAATCTCCCAGGCCTTCGCGTGTCACCCAGACGCCGAACCAGGACCCGGCGATTTTCGGCGTCAACAATCACGAACTGGTCTCAAACATAATCTAAACCAGCAACCGAACTTGATCTAGGACACAAACTCAACACTACAGATTCTGAAATAGAATTATGCAAAAAGGCTAAATGTGGTTGTAGGACAGGGAAAAGAACCTACGACTACCGATTTTATTTTTGTGGCTTTTTTGGACTCTAGGTATAGGAAACAAAGATTGAAAACAGGATGAAAAAGATACTACATAACGGGCAACCTTCGCTCTGATACCACTTGATGGTGTTAACGCCAAAATTTGGTAAGGCCCTATATCAGATTCGATCAAAGGAGGGATTACAGTCAACAGACGGAGAAAAGACCGGAATCGGGAAGGAGCCGTGAAGACCGTTACTTGGCAGTTATTTACTATACCTATTAATTAGGCAGGTGTTTATCTTTAGGAAACCTGACCTCGTGTCCGGTCAGGATTAGCTAGCGTTTTGTGTTTTGGATAAGAAATCATGTATCGTGTCCTATAAGGACTCATGTAACTCGGGGTATAAATACGTACGCCCGGGCACCTTGTAAAGTATCAATAACACAGATCAATAAACTTCGGCGCATCGCCATCCTTTCGACGGGATCCTACTTCTCGAGCCGGGCTGCATCGGTTAAGTCCGAACTCCTGCGAGAGGTTAAGTCTCGTCACCCCGGCTACCTATCGGTTAGGACTTCCTCGGTTAGGTCCGATATTCTAGTCGGTTTATGGTAGTCGGCTTACCACGATATATTTACTTTATCTATGGCTGCATCAGTTCAGTTTGACCTCATAGATTGATTAGGTATATCACATCACGCATGCGTAGATCGTATCGGCTTACTGGGAGCGGTCTATCATCAGTTTGTGCTGCATCGGTTAGGTCCGACCTACTAAACTGCTAGCGATAAACCGATCCTACTAAGCCGATGCTTTATGCGCAGGCGTCTTATCGGGGTGTATAGCCGGTAAGTTATCTTCATCATGGTCGCATCATATCTATCGGCCCATTGAGGTTCTGTTATCATTATTGGTCTGTGCTGCAACGGTTGGGTCCGATCTACTAGACTGACGATAATAGCTTTACTCTTGATGAGCCGATGGGTGTTGTGCGATGGTGTTATCGGAGTGCTTAGCCGATAAGTTATCTGTTGAAGCCGACTACATTTATTCATTGTCTTATTCTATATTCGTTCCGTTCAGTAGTCGGCTGGCTCATCATTTATCTATCATTTATATTATCGCATGCCTTATCACATATTCTTGCCTGTATTATTGTTACGATCGGTTAAGAACTAGCCGATGGGTTTATTCTGCCGATCCAAGCGCAAGTATAAGCAGGTTCCCGGGCACGACCCCAGATGAGATCCCGGGCACATGCTTAGGTAAGACCCGGGCACGGGCCCGGACAGCGGATGAAGACCCCGGGAGTCGATAGGAGCAAGGGCCCGGGCACGAGCACATTTTCACGGCAATACCAGTAACGCTAAACTATGATCGGCTAGGATTTATCTGATTCATTTACTTACGCGTTTTACCTGTTTATTTTCTCAAGTCCGTAGCCGGTTTTTGAGTATTCCTTCGATGATCGGCTAACGCAATGCTTGTTTATTATTATGCTGTTGCTCCTGCCATCATTGGCTTTAAGCCGATGTATAAGTGCTACAGTGCTTATCGGCCATCGGCCGATGAGATGAGCCCAAGCCGGCTTCGAGCCGATTGGCTCACGAATTTAACATTCCCTTCTCCTTGTCAATTACAGGGTCAAATTGACTGGCACGCCTGCGAACCTCAAGACTTTAGGACCTGCACTGGAGCTAAGCAGATCTCCCAGGCCTTCGCGTGTCACCCAGACGCCGGACGGCCCCCGGCGGGTTTTCGGTGTCCTTATCAGGATTTTTCCCCTTGTCCTTATCAGGATCGGCCTTCGCATGGTTCTCTTCGTTACCACCGAATTCGGTTCGAGGGTGGGCCGATCTAGAGATGCTGTTTCACAAGTACTTCTTTGCTGGAATCCATGAGATGAAGCTGACAGATTTGACTTCGGTTAGGCAGCGAACAGATGAAACAGTGCCGGAATATATTCAGCGATTTCGGGAGGTTAAAAACCGATGTTATAGTCTGAACTTCAGCAATGGGCAGCTGGCCGATTTGGCTTTCCAGGGACTCTTGGCACCGATTAGAGAGATATTTTCATCCCAAGAGTTTGAATCCTTGGCGCATCTGGTATAGAGGGTATCGGCTCATGAAAGCCGTTTTTAGGAAGCAAAAAAGGAAAAATTTCAAAGACGAGTTGCTCAGATGCAAGTTTACTCATCGGACTGGGATAACGAGGAATCCGATGCTGAGGTTGGATTGGCGGAGTGGACCAGGAACAAGAGATTAGTATCGTGCCCATGGGTCAAAGATATCGGCAAGGAAGAGCGGTATGATTTTGATATTAGTAAGGCCGATAAAATCTTTGACTTGCTGTTACAAGAGAAACAGATACAATTGCCGCCAAATCACGTGATCCCATCAGCCGAAGAACTAAAGAAAAGAAGATATTGCAAGTGGCACAACACTATGTCGCATCATACTAACGAGTGCAAGGTTTTTCGGCAACAAATTCAGTCGGCTGTCGAACAGGGCAGAATCAAGTTTGAAGACAAGAAGCCGATGAAGATTGATGGGCACCCGTTCCCCGTGAACATGGTTTACGCGGGATCATCATCAAAAGATCAGGCCGATGGAGCAAGACATCAAAAGTATAAATCAAGGCTTACTTCATCGGACATGATAGAAAGATATTCAAGATATGAGGAACAAAGGGATGAGCCGGAGAAATATAATCCGCATTGGGATTGCCCGTTCTTCCGATTCTGCTGGGATCAAGGAATGAGACTGCCATCAGCTGGAAATTGCCCCGAGTGCAGCACTGCAGGGAATCGGCATGATCGCCAGTAGGAATTTTCGCGGGATCGGTCGCTTGGGAAAAAAGTATCGGTTCATAGCCGATTAGGGCCGATCCATGAAGAGTTCTTTGAAGAGGATGAAGAGGAAGTGCGTGAGAAACAAGTTCAGAACCCTCAATGGTGCCCTAGTGGAATATTCACGAAAAATCAGAAGAGGAGGGCACAGCGTTTACGACACCGAGAGCAACAGGAAGAGCAACGCCAGGACCAAGAGGAAGTTGGTCATCGTCCCAAAAAGATTAAGCAAGTTTGGCAGGTGAAGAAGAAGGATGATGGGGACGCATCAGCATCGGTAAATATGGTGTTCCTTTTGCCTCGGGAATATAAAGTGCTTTCATCAGATGAAGAAGATGATGAGGAGGTTTTCGCTCAACTGACGTTACAATCTGATCAGGCCATATTTGATAAACCTGAGGAGTCAAAGCATCGGCACCTGAAGCCGTTATACATCAAGGGTTATGTAAATGGGAAGCCGATGACAAAGATGTTGGTTGATGGAGGAGCCGCGGTTAATCTCATGCCTCATGCCACATTCCGGAAGTTGGGGAAGACTGCCGAGGATCTGATTAAGACAAATATGGTGCTAAAAGACTTCGGTGGGAATTCATCAGAAGCTAAAGGTGTGTTGAACGTGGAGTTGACAGTAGGGAATAAGACATTACCCACCACGTTTTTCGTCATTAACGGGAAGGGGTCGTATAGTTTGCTTCTCGACAGGGACTGGATTCATGCGAACTGCTGTGTGCCCTCGACGATGCATCAATGTTTGATACAGTGGCAGGGAAATCAAGTCAAGGTGGTGCTAGCAGATCGGTCGACCAATATTGCCATGACCGATCTACCAGTTTGGGAAGCTGATGGTGTTGACTGCTTATCCGGAAAAGTATGGGAAGGAGATTACCTCGAGGTCACTAGCCAGGGGATACAGCCGATCCAGCAAGTCGGCTCCGAATTGTTACTCTGATGGGATCTATTGAAGACTTCGAGGGGAAACTGGGGCAAGGATTTACGTCGGCTGATGATTTGGAAGAGATTGATATAGGACCAGGAGATGAGCCAAGGCCGACGTACATAAGCAAAAAATTAAGTCCTGAGCTACGAGAGGAATTGATAGCATTGTTGAAAGAGTATCGGGATTGTTTCGCCTGGGAGTACCATGAGATGCCAGGATTAAGCCGATCGATTGTTGAACATCGGCTGCCTATTAAGCCGGGATATCGGCCATTCAAGCAGGCTCCAAGGAGATTCAAGGCAGAATTATATGAGCCGATCAAGGCGGAAATCACAAGGTTGTACGATGCCAAGTTTATAAGACCATGCCGATATGCTGAGTGGGTTTCTAATATCGTCCCGGTGGAGAAGAAAAATGGAAAATTGAGGATATGTATTGATTTCTGGGATCTAAATAAAGCTACCCCAGGATGAATACCCAATGCCGATAGCGGATTGTTGGTGGATGCAGCCTCAGGTCACAAGATTATCAGCTTCATGGACGGCAATGCGGGGTATAATCAGATTTTATGGCTGAAGAAGATATACATAAGACTGCGTTTCGGTGTCCAGGAGCTATCGGCTTGTATGATGGGTAGTAATGACGTTTGGAGTGAAAAGTGCCGGTGCGACTTATCAAAGAGCGATGAATTATATATTTCATGATCTCATCGGCTTATTGGTAGAAATTTATATTGATGATGTGGTGGTCAAGTCTAAAAGTGAGGAAAGCCATATAGCCGATCTACAAAAAGTGCTGGAGAGAGCCAAGAAATACGGACTAAGAATGAATCCCAATAAGTGCGCTTTTGGTGTATCGGCTGGGCAATTTTTGGGTTTTATGGTTCATGAGCGAGGGATTGAAGTTAGTCAGCGAAGTATCAGAGCCATTAAGACTACAGTGCCACCAAGCAATAAGACAGAGTTGCAATCGTTGATCAGCAAGATTAATTTTGTGAGAAGATTTATATCAAATTTATCAGGGAGAATTGAGTCTTTCACGCCGTTATTGAAGTTGAAGGCCGATCAAGAATTTGTGTGGGGGACAGCGCAGCAGAAGGCGTTTGACGAGATCAAGAATTATCTTAGTTCCCCGCCTATTTTGATTCCACCGCAGAAAGGAGTGCCGTTCAGGTTATACTTGTCGGCTGATGAGAGGTCCATCGGCTCTGTTTTGATCCAAGAATTTGAAGGCAAAGAGCGAGTTGTGTTTTATCTGAGTAGAAGACTTCTGGATGCTGAAACGAGATATCCTGCGGTGGAAAAATTATGCCTATGTTTGTATTTCTCGTGTACAAAGTTAAGGCATTACATCCTATCGGCAGAGTGTACAGTAGTTTGCCAGGCCGATGTGGTCAAATATATGTTGTCGGCTCCAGTCTTGAAAGGGCGAGTTGGCAAGTGGGTTTTTGCTTTGACAGAGTTTGACTTGAGGTATGAATCGGCTAAGGCGATTAAGGGACAGGCAGTGGCCGATTTTATTGTGCAACACAGAGGGGCTCACGAAGACTATGTAGAGCCGATCCCGTGGACTTTGTTTTTCGATGGATCGGTTTGCAAGCATGGGTCTGGTATCGGCTTAGTTATCATATCGCCTCGGGGGGCAAGTTTTGAGTTTGCTTTTACAATTAAGCCTTATCGGACTAATAATCAGGCAGAGTACGAAGCGGTGCTAAAAGGACTTCAACTCTTGAAGGAGATCAGAGCCGATGTCATAGAGATAGTTGGCGATTCTTTATTAGTGGTCAAACAGTTGTCTAGAGAATATGAATGCAGGGATGATGTTTTGAGGTCATATTATGAGGGGTGTACGGATTTGTTAAGAGATTTCAAGATAGTATCAATAGATCATATTCCCAGGGAGCAGAATTTAGAAGCCAATGATCTTGCACAGATGGCTTCAGGGTATCGGTTGAGTAGACAGGTTGAAGTTGAGATAGCCGATATTGATATCCAGAACAAGGCCGATGACTGGAGACAGGAGTTAGTTGATTACTTGCAAAATCCGTCGCAATCGGTTTCTAGGAAGATTCGGTATAAAGCTACTAAATATGTGCTGCTTGATGGGGAGTTGTATTATCGGACTTTTGAGGGAGTTCTACTTAGATGCCTGAGTTTGGAAGAAGCCAAAGTGGTTATGTGCGAGGTGCATGAAGGCGTCTGTGGGACTCATCAATCGGCTCATAAGATGAAGTGGTTGCTGAGAAGAGTAGGGTATTTTTGGCCGACAATGCTGGAGGATTGCTTTAGGTATTATAAAGGGTGTCAAGATTGTCAGAAATTTGGAAATATACAGCGAGCACCAGCATCGGCTATGAATCCTATCATCAAACCGTGGCCGTTCAGAGGGTGGGGAATTGACATGATCGGCCAGGTTTTTCCCCCATCGAGTAAGGGCATAAGTTCATATTGGCGGCAACGGATTATTTTACCAAGTGGGTAGAGGCGGTTCCTTTGAAGAAAGTTACGTCAAGGAAGCGATCGGTTTTGTAAAGGAGCATATTATTTATCGGTTTGGGATTCCTCAGACGATAACTACTGATCAGGGGTCTATCTTTTGTGTCTGATGAGTTATCAACAATTTTGCTGCCAGTATGGGAATCAAGCTATTAATTCGTTGCCTTATTATGCTCAAGCCAATGGACAAGCAGAAGCTGCTAACAAGAGTTTGATCAAAGTTGATTAAGCGGAAAATGAATGAGCAGCCACGGCGATGGCATACTACATTAGCGATTCACTGTGGGCTCTATCGGATGGCATGTCTGGATCTACTCGGGTGCCACCGTATCAGTTAGTATATGGACATGAGGCAGTTTTACCATGGGAAGACTAACATCGGCTCTAGGAGAATTTCTTTGCAGAATCAGTTGACAGCCGATGATTATTATAACTTGATGACAGATGAACTCGAAGATGTTAGCTCAGAATCGGTTGAGGGCGTTGGAACGGATCAGGAAAATAAGGCTAAGGCAGCTCGGCATTACAACAAGAAGGTGGTGAAAGTCGTTTGCCGAGGGAGTCTTGTGTGGAAGGTGATTTTGCCGATCGGGTCCAGAGATAATAAAGTTTGGAAAAATGGTCGCCTAATGGGAGGGGCCCTAGGTCGGATTAATCGCTGTGTGCCTGGTAATGCCTATATATAGAAGATCTTGACGGGACAGTTTACTAAAGCGCTTAACGGAAAATATCTTCATAGAAGTACTATCCCATCGTTTGGATTAACTCTTGAATCGGTTTTAAGTGCAGCCGATTTCTAAGCAATTCGGAAAGCCGATTGTTTTTTTACATTCGCCTAAAGACAGGATATCAATCGATATCGCCTTTAGATTAGACAAGCAAAATATTATCAGGTTGAAAGGGATAAATAGCAGAGTCGATCGATTATATGACAGCAGAGGGTGATCGGCATGTTCCAGAAAATCGTCAGTTACAAAGGTTTAAGATTTACAAGAATTTTTGGATCACTTCAATTGCGCGCAGGCGGATCTGGATCAATCTCATTGATAATACGGATGTCATCTTCATGGAGCCCGGATGGTCTTCAGGTTCTTGCGGCCGATGAATGACTTGACGCCTGTGCTGCAAACCTTGGCCTCTTGGTCTTGGATGGCTTGCGGTAGGCCGATTAGCTGGGATTCTGTTGCTGTGTAAGGTCCTACGAATCTTTCAAGTTCGCCAGCAAATCGGCCTCCTTTTTTCTTCAGTTGGTTCTACCTTGGTTGGAGCTCTTGGGGGCAGCGGCCATGTCATCAAGCTTTTTCTTCTCTGCTTGGGCTAATAGCTGATCGGCTTGGGGGATGTTTTTTTTTTCCGGTAGTCCCCCTTCCCCCCTGTTGGTTTTCCCCCGCCCCCGCGGATTTTCGGCCCCCCTATGCCGCTGTCTACAGCTTGATGAGTGTAATCTATGGGATTCCAGATATGCTGCGGGAGTTAGCGCGTCGACAAGTTCTTCGGGCGGATGGTGCTCAATTTCTGCAAATCTTGCCGGATTGGCCCGCAATCTTCCACTAGCGCGTTAATTGGGTTTTCACCCAGCGACTGAGGATGCTCGTCAGATATTCACGTACGTCGGCTGGAAGGAGGTTTGGTCGTTGCGCTGGTGGTTGTGGATTCTTCTACTTCTAGGTACTTGCGATGTCAAAGAAGAACAGATCGGCTAGGACTGCAAAATTGGCATCGGTAAAGGATCAGTAGAAAGTTAAGAGCGGAGTATGGACATAAAGGGTTACTGAGGAAGGACTCAGCAGCTCGAGTGACATCGGGTTCTCGGGGGGATGAGTAGGTTGTTCTTCGAGGGGGCCAATGTCAGCCGATGGAGTAGGAACGGTATCATCAGCGCCCGGAGGACTTGGTGCTGAGGGAGAGCAGTTGGAGAAACCATCGCTCAGTACTTGGAGGGTGGCAGAAGGAGGTTTGAAGTTTCTGGAGCGATGATGCGAGCTGAACAAGAACTAGGTGCAAATGATAGGGAGTGGGTATATAATAATAAGACTTGGCGCGTACCTGAGGAGATGAGGGAGCCGATGTTGTGTGAGGAGAAGGCGACGCCGGGGCGACGACATCAGCATCAGTTTCTGCTTCTTTGAGGAGGGGCGATGCGCTAACTTCTTTACTTTTGTCCCATCTGGGTCCGGGCCGCCTTTGAAGAGAGGCCGATGGAGATGGAGCTCACGCCCTAAGTTTGGAGTAGCCATGGGGTTTGATACAGGATCGGCGACCGGGCTGTTGCTTGTTGATGGGGGCTCGACGCTGGCAGCACTGCAAAATAGAGATTATGAGATGATTGGAGCTCGCATGGTTAGAGCTTGCCGGGTGTTATCTTCCTCGGATTCGCGACTCTAGTCGTCAAGAACGAGAGCAGTAGAAGGTGGCCCGCTCGTCTGAATAAAGTGTTTTTTCCATTCGACCACCTGGCAGACGAAGCAACTTTGGGTATTGGCTGTGCAGAGTTACCTCGGTGGCAGCACCGGAAGAAGGGATTCCTAGTCAGGGTTTGCAATCGATCATATTCAAGGGTGGTTGGGTGACATCCCCGGGCTGAGTATTCTTATCGGATGAAGAAGCCTATTGGGATTTGACCGAGAACAAATTGAACGGGAGCTGAACTCGCATTGGATGGTGAACTCCTACGAGTTGGAAGCTGAGGTTCGGCCCAAACGAACAAGCCAGTTGCAGCAGACAGGATGATAGCCGATAGTAATATGGCCTTAGCGTCATCTCTTCAAGAGCTTTGAAGTGGATTCAAAGTTTAGAAGGCATCTCGATGATGATGCGTCGGTGTAGCCAAACAAGAGTGGCCCTTGTGTAAGCTCATAATAAAATCCCTTGAACCCTGACTAACTTCAGCAGGGGTTACCTCTGGTGCCGCCAGAAAGGGCCGATGCAAATGCTTCGCACCATAGAGTCATTGGCGATAACAGGGTCTTGATTCTTCTGGGTTCGGCTGGGCAGGATTGGCTTGCGAGAGAGAAGTTTCTGGATGGCCTTGGAGGGTTGTAAACATTGAGCCCCGAGCTAGTACAAACCACCAGGTGCCCTACTTGGCCCGACTAGGCATGCTGGCCGCCCGATAGCTGTAATTGCAACTGATGAAGTGCTGGTGTGGCGCCACGGAGTGCCCCAACGGAAATTTTCCTAATCGGCCGCATCCGCCGGCATCTGCGATATTGTCGGCGAAGCCGTGGAGGGTTGTTCACGACCATCAAGAAGAACCGTTACCAACCACAAGTTCCAGAAAAGCGAACGTAGTTCCTCGATCGTTCAATCCGGTCCGTCCCTTTGTTGTGGAAGAAAGAATAGTATCCTGGACCAGCCGCGGATTGTTTTTTTTGTTTGAAGTCGAGTGAGCCAGCTTACACCGAAGCTTTGAAGGGGTTGATGTAACTCCGTGTCATCCAGGACCAGGTGAGCAATGGTTCACTCAGCCGATGTGGCGGGTCATCGGCCGATGCCCGAACATGAAGAGACATTGCCTAGGCATCGACCAGTAGTATGAGGCCGATGTGCAAGCTAGGGCGCGTCGTTCCTTTCCTATCCAGACAGGGGAGATTTAAAGGGCAATGGCAGATATGTGATTCCATCCAAAGGGTCCTTCAAGCGATACCTCTCATGTAGCCAATCTCTCCTCCGGGCAATCTGCTCGGGCCATGACCTGATAGATTGTTGGTACAGATCACTGGACACCATGGTCCGAGTTTTGCAAGGGAATACGTTGGTTTAGGCCTGATGAAAGCGGTGGGATCCTTCGTGCCCAATGGGGCATGATAGAAAAGTTGGGGTAATCGTGCGGCCGGAAATCCAGACGGGTCTCTAAGATGCTACAACCAAGAATGACGAGAAAGATGAAAACGGAGCAGCTGTGGTTGTCTTAAGATTGCAGATGGAAGAAATAATCGGTGACGAATTACCTCAGGAACTGGCAGATGCCCGAGATGCATCTACCGCGGGTGGTGGAAAGTTGCAGGGCCGCGGCCATGGAGAAAAAAAGCTGCGACGCATCCGTCTGATCGCTAGAGCTGGGAGGATTTGGAAGATGAGAGCGAGGTGCTCTGGTGTGTGAAAGCAATCTAAAAAAGAGCAAGGAGACGAAGGAGTTTTTATTAGAGCGATGACGACGCGCAAGGGGAATCGAGGCCAGTGGCACTATATTGTCAGACTTTTGGCAATAAGCTATCTTGGCCGCCTCGGTATGGGAGAATCTGAGGGGGCACAGATGAAGAATTTCGAAGTCCTATAACGAAACTTCCGAATTGGGGGCAGTGTTAACGCCAACATTTGGTAATGGCCCTTTAGATTCCGATCATAGGAGGATACAAGTCAAACGAACCGGAGGAAAAGCCGTCGGCTAACCGGAATAGGAATCGGGAAGGAGCCTGCCGTGAGTAGACGGCGTACATCTTACTGCGCAGGGGTTAGTTCTGTTCGCTATTTTTATATCTACCTGATTATTAGGATGGCAGTGCGGGTTTTATCTTAGAAAGTCAACCTGAC